>JBCEWC010011908.1:0-16294 GCA_038996855.1 Solanum aculeatissimum
GTAAACGTTTCCTTAAGAAAGGGAAAGGGCTCTCGCATACAAGAAGTATACAAAAATAAATAAATAAATAGAAAATCATTGAATTTCTATTAAGAGTTTTAGTTTATTCTTTTTAAAGAAACTTAAATTACGGATAGAAATCAAAAGATCTCAAACTATTTTAATACCGAGTATTAAAAATCCTAGACCTCACTTGTGTGATTGCACACTGAGTATGTTATTGTTATTCTATGTTTTCGAAACATAAACCTTGGTGGTTGGAATGAAATTGCTTTTCGAAATTTGTAACTCTTAGAGGCATTTTTCTCTTTTTCTAAAATGTATACAACACTGTAACTATACAAGACGACATCAAGGGACTTCGACTTCCATACTTAGGGTGTACTTGGTAGGAAGGAAAATAGTTTTCTAGAAACTACTTTCTTGAGAAATACGTAATTTTCTAATTTATTTCAAGTGTTTGGTTAGAAAACACATCCTTAGTGTCCTCACTTTAATAATGTATTTTCCTCAAAGAAAACTGTTTTTATTCATCCAAGTAAATATGATAGTGTATGCATTTGCAAGGTATTTAAGCAAGTTATTTAAGGATAGCAGTCCATATAACTTTTCGTTCTAGTATATATGGAGAAACGACAATGACAATTTTTGTACTAGTGATTATTCTAAAATATCTCAATTTAACAAAAATTCAAAATTTAATTGCCTAAGGCATGCTTTCTCATGCTTAACTCTCGCTAGTCAAATCAATAAACTAGCAAAGGAAAAACAACAATCAGATAAAACAAAAGGGGAAAGAGTAAATTTAGAAATATTAAATTTGCTTGAAGAAGGGTAAATTTAAGGGGCTTGCCACATATCCAACATCTATCACCTGTCCAAACCGTGTCATCTTTCTTCACACATGCAGAGTGATAAACTTTCAAACACATTTCCTGCAAAATCAAAAATATATAATTTAGTAGAAGTCCATGTAGAGAAAGAATCACCAAGTAACATGGTGAACGTAACAGAAAAGATAATCAATCATAGAAAAGAAAGGAAAGAAAATGCAAATTAACCAAACATAATTTTATTTTATACAAGGACTATGTAGTGAAAATAACCCACATTTGTTAAATGAGAGGACTTGCCTGTCATTACTTGATTATAGACTTTTTTTACGCTTCATATAAGCCAAATTGACATAAGTGAATCTATAGACTTTGTATTATATCAAAGTGAATGTTCCCTACAATTCTAGGTGAAAACCACCAAGCAGAGGGGAAACTTTGACCTAAAGTTGGAAAGTGCATCCTTTCAAGTCAGAAAAAAATTAAAACATCTCCAAATGATGTTCACATTGTCTAGATTATTCTATCAAATATACCAACAATAAAATTGATTTTTTTTAGCGAAAGGACTTGCCTATAGTCACAAATCATGAGCTCTCCTCCATCTTTACATTCAAAGCACCAATCTTCCGACATTTCTTCTTTGTTGAAAATCAGTTTTCCTCTCTTCTTCACCATTTGTAGCAGATGAGTTTCTTGAAATTGAATTATCAGGAACCCACTTCACTGTTATTAAGAAAATTCCCTTGTTTAGTGCAGATGATCAAAACTAACATGCAAATATGTCGATTCTTGATTAATCTTTTCCCTTTTAGAAAAACGTAGCAGAAAAAGTATATACATTAATATATAAAGAAAATCAAAGCTTGATGGTTAGCCCGGAGAATGAAAATACCCATTAGCAAAACACGGTAAAAAAACAGCTTCTCTAAACCCAAAATTCTGAAGAAATCTCAAAAATCATAAGAAAATTATAGATTTTCAAATACTTCGAGCACCCACCGACCTAAGAAACATGAATGTTATTTTAATCGACCGAAAGACTTGAACGTTGAGGCCATAATTTTTAAGAGACAAAACGCAACTAAACTATATCCATAAGTCCAAAAAGCCTCTATAAGATGGAAAACCTTAGTGCAGGTCGGGACAGGCCCTGCCTTACCCTTAACTACAAAATAATACCAAAATGCATATAAAATAGACTTGGTAAAACCCCGAATCAACCTGGACCTCACCGAAAGCAGTTGAGCGGCAAGTGTGCCTACTGAGGAGGTTTGCACCAGTACTGAATATGTTAGACAATAAAATATGTGAAATAAAGTGAGATTGACCCATGCTAGGCTTTTGACCCTGGGCTACCACCCACACTGTACAAAATGTTCCATATTTCTCTTTAACCTTTAAGATTATTATTTTTGTGGTCATAATCATTATAAATGTTTGGAACTATGGATCAGTGGTACATGTGAATATGCACATAAGGCAGTAACAATGGTACACAATGAGCAGATACAATATTAATGAATCACTTAAGAGCTTAAATGACACAATGGACCTCATTTGAATAAGAAGAAAAATCATAAAGCTACTATTGAAACTACTCTCTTCTCATACCAATACTTGGAAGACCAAAACTGCACATATTGAAGTAGTTGACACACTTGGGGTGGGGGGGGGGGGGGGCGGGAGGAATCTCGTTTGCCATGTTGTAGATCATAAACTGCCAATATGCTTCTTCCACTAGGGAAAAAACATAGGAAACACATTTTATTGATAGTAATCATAAGTATCAGATTGCATGCCAAGAAATATGGAATCAAATAGCCTTAGATACCTAGATGTACAAATTGGATATTACAACGTTTTAGTTCCTTCCTATCATGACCCAAAATTGGGTGTGATGGAACTCACCTTTAACCCACCGAGACAAGTCGGCCTAAACAGGTAATAACATAATAATGCTGAAGCTAAAGTAATAATGCTATCTAAATAGCAAAGGATAGGGCATAAATAACATGACCATAGTCTAAAACCATCCCAGAACTGGTACCACATGTACAAACCTCTATTACAACAAAATTAGAAAGAAAATTAATACAAGTTTCAAAAGCTTTTGTTGCTCAAATAGAACAAAACCAATTAAAGAAGCATGCCAATCTTGAGAGTAGGCTAGAGCAACAAGCAACTACCTCTTAATCAATCGTTGGCTTGGTTTGTAGCGAAATAAAAACATCAACAGGATCCGGACTCACAACCTACAAATGTGTGTAGAAAATAAGGGTGAGTACGACCAAATACCCAACAAGAGGATCTAAACATAGGTAGAGAATAAGGAACTCAAGTATTCCTTCCATCCCAACCATATACCTCCGAAACTACAAACCTGCACACAGGGTAGGACAATATATACATAATATAGATAAATACATCCGAAACTTTTATCAAGTGTTGTGTATATCCGCCTTCTCAAAATCAGCAGTACAATAGACATTGGAGCAGGCATACAAAAATATTCACAACTATTTTCTCTAAATATAGTTGATTAGTTGAAAAATCATGTAAAATTATAAGTAGAGTTTGCATAAAGAGATGCCCTCAAAAGATGAAGTAGTTTACTTTTGAAATCTCATCATCTGAAAGCTTGGTCAAGCAAACATCCCTGCCCGTATTTGAAACTAGATTTAAACCGTCGTTGTTGTACGTATCTCTTAATCCATGCTTGATCCCTAAGAACACTCATTAAACAAGAAAAATGTCAGTTTGGAAGCAAAATTGGTTATCAAGATTAAGATTTCAGCGGAAAGTAATATTCTGTATTACAACTTGGAAGATGAGAATAAGATTATGATCATTGCCTCATTCTCTCGATCCAATTTACTTGACCTGCTTGTTTTTTTCTCTTCCAAATTATACTAAGCTTCTTTATTAGATCAATTATCTCATTTCATAATGTCATATCTTTTCATCGACCTACTTTCAAATTTATCAAGTTCCTATTTAGTTTATGTTATAGTAACCTATTTTTATTGTCTCTCTCAATCTTCGGTGCTAGTCAAACTATGTTTTCTACTCTTTTTTTTGTCGGAGGGGGGGGGGGGGGGTTGTGGGGTTGGGCAGGGTTGGAGAGAGTAACTTGTTTTACTTTAGGAACAATCATCCTCTATACTCAAGATGAAGAAAATGTGTTTCGAGTTTCAACTTCTATTTCATGTGCTTGAACAGCTTATCAATGTCATGATAACAACAAAGAGTGTAAACAAAGTTGGTTGACGAAGCATAAATCACTTATTTTAGAAAATAATCAAGTGTTCTTGCTAGCTAATGTCCAATATTCCGAAAACTTTGTTTGGAAGACATGAGCATAATGAAGCATTTAGACATAGTCACAACAATCCACCGAGGGATGATAGCAACTATTCCAAGACAAATAAAAGAATGAAGTCATTTGTTAAAGCGACCTGCAATTTGCACAAACTGATGAGAGTTCTGCACATGATCATGTGAATATAGCCTTACCTGAACAAAACTTCCAATAATTTTGGTTTCAATTGATTCAGGCTGCTTGATCATATCCAGTACCAAGCTCCTCTTCAAGTAAATGAGTCTGATATTCTCAGGAATCAAAGCTGCAAATTGAATTTTTGGTGCAGCTGAATAAAAAATCGAGGATATCTTGTTTGTTCGGCCTTTTCATCAGTTTCAGGAGCCACCAAAATTTCTACGTCATCATCTTCAAGATCATGATCATCATTTTGCAATCGTTCCTCATTATTAACAAAATGGCTTTCGAGGAGGCTTAATATGCTGCGTCTGTTTACCACTTTCTTCCCAAAAAGAGCTTCTAATTGAACATTACATAGGATCTTTGTCTTTTTAACTGTATGGATAAGGTTATGCTCTCTGATATATTTAGTTATTATCACTGACACATCATATTTGGATGATTTATCTCTGGTATCTTTACCAATAAACTGAAGAAAGAGAATTAGAGCTTTCGATCCCCATCCAAGAAATTGTTTTTTCTTTGGATTAACTTTTCTTTGCATCTTGGTTTTCAGTATACCTCTTTTATTTTTAAGCGTTTTCTTTTGAGTTTCTCCATCACTGGAATCTTCATTGTCCAAAGAAAGCTGCTCATCCTCTTCTTCACTATGTTTATCTGAGCTAATTTGGCGAATCTTCTCCTTGTCTAATTTAGCTTTACCAGCAAGAAGAAGATTTTTGTCAAATTTTTCTTTTGCCTTTACTATCTCATAATACTCTCTGAAAAGGCCCTCGTATGTTTCCCGATCTCTGAGGTCTACAATTTCCTGGAAAGCAACAATCGTTCATATGAGAAATGGAATAAATTACTTATTAACTAGAGGAAATATAAAGCAAATAAGAGAGGAAGATATATAAAGCAATAAAATAGAGACCATCTAAATAAATATAACCAATAAGATAATAGGGATAAACATGGAAGACGTAATCTCATCTTCTCAAACAGAGGAAAGTAAGCTGTTAATAGAGTTTGTGACACAAGAAGATAAATTGTGATAGTATCCACCTTACATTTGCTAGAATAAACTCAATATACGGAAGCCCAGGGGAAGCTAAACACAAGAAGTTCAGGAAATAACAGAACGATGATCAAACCTACCCCTATAAAATAAAACTAAGATTTTCTACCTAACGTCTCTCATGTTAAACTTGTGTGAAGCTATTCCCTGAGAGAAAACTTCTAAAATTTCCATAAAACACAGTTAACCTTTTAAAACAAGAACATAGTCTTTTTTTCATTAATAATCTTTCACTTTTTCTGATCACAAATGAATATTGTGTTTTAAAGAGAAACAGATAGTGTATCTCACATGACCGTGACCCATTACATGGCCCGTGAAGGTGAACGTCAAAGTGTCGGTGTGGAAATTTTTCTAAGTATGGAATCTCACATGAACCATCGGAAGGGTCAACTTTAACTGGTCATATCTCTTAGCACAAGACAAACTGGGTGTCCCATTAAAATTCAAATTGAAAGTCTTTGAATCAGCTTTCCAACAAAACTGGTTTCACTCAATTCTGAGTTTGAAGTAAAACATTATGCCCATTTTTGTAGGGACTGCCTGGGCTGGGCCAGTGAGCCTCACGACCCGTGAAGAGGCTTACGACCCATGAGACCAACCGTGAGAGTTACGGGTTAAAATTCCAGGTTGCGTTTTATTGAGATATTTTTGATAATGTAACTCATTCCCAAGATCTTTTATAACCTTTAAACCTATCCTAAGCCCCCAAATCAGGTTTTATTCATCCATCAAATTCAAATTTTCTCAAACAATTAGAATTATTTACAAACTCTCTTCTAAAGGCTCTCTTCCTAGTGTGGCTTGAAGATTGAAATTGAAATTCAAAGGAGTCTTCTTCTTCAATCTCTGTTCTCTCTAAAGCTTCTTGATTATCAAGGTATGTGGGAATTTATTCATGGCTTCTTTCAACCATGAAACCCCAAATTAATTTTCTTCAATTGATTTCATGAAATTGTGCTTACTTTAAATATGGTCTCTAAATTTATTGTTGATTTAATTAAATTAAAGTATGGGTTGTACTTATTATATGATTTTCAGATGATTTAAATTCAATTATCATGGTTTGCATTGAAATTATGAAGATTTGAATATGCATTGTCCCTTGAAAGTTTGTTTAGGCATGGGTAATTTAAATTGTGATTTAAATTGGAATTTTCTTGTGGATTTCACTTGAATTTCATATTGTATTTTTGAATTAAGATTGAATCTCTATTACCCATGCGTTCATCTCATCATTCATGACATATGCATGCATGGACACTTGATTTTGATGAAACTCTTGTTATGGGCTAGTCTCACCTTCCCTTGACTTGACTTGATTTTAGTAAGATATAGGATACAACTAGATTGTGATCACAACTTGTCTTGACTTGATTTTTGGGCACTTTTGGGTGATTACACCATCTTGTACTTGTCTTGAATGAGCTACTCCTATGAATTTGCCCTTGCACTTGATACTTGAACTCTCGTTTTGCCTTTTTAACCCAATCTTGCATTGCATTGATTTGAAAGTACTTATCCTTCATTTGAAATCATGTATATGAATATGTATTCTTGTGGGATGACGACCGAGCACCGATGGGATTGGAGTAGTAAGTGGGCTATCTCCAAGGTTCCAACTTCTTTCTTGTAAACTATGTGCCAGCATCGGTATCTTGATATGATATGACTTGAAAATCCTTTTGAAAAGACTGGGTCATAATGAAGGTAGCCATCACACCGAAAAGACAGGGTCGTAAGGTGTGGTGTGACTACCCTTGGAAAGTAGTCACCCTAATCCCATTTGCAGGTGCTTGACTTCGTGATTCATGTATTGGCTCGCATGGATTGTGATGTCGGTTACGTCTCATCGTCTATACTATAGGCATTATGACATTTCATGCATCACAAATTTCATGGCATATTGATATATTATTCTTTCCTATATTCTCCTTCTTTATATATGTGCCCTTGTCATCTAACTTGTTTTGTAGGTTCATGTTCATATGCATTTCATGCCCGCATACTTAGTGCATCATATGTGCTAACCCATACTCTTTATCTACATGATCTAACCATGTAGGGCTCGGAGACGATTTCTATCCACCTTTGGACGTTTAGCATAGTGATATAGATTGTTGCTAGTGTTGAGCCCTTTATTTCAAGGGCAAGACCCACCTCCCTCTACCTAATGTTTTGATTAGTTTATTTTCTATCATACGACTTGAGCGTGAGCCCGGGTTATGTCGTGGACCCCATTTTATTCTATGTAGAGGTATTGTTGGACATATCGGATTCTATTGTGCGCTCGTATTATATGGTTGTTTGAGATACTATGACTACATTATGTTTGACTATGATTATGCTTATGTTATCTGGATACGTTTTGATGAGAATGTGATTATGTGGAAAGTCCCAAGTCCCTCCTTTCCCCCATAGCTTGAGTCCTACTTACCCGCCCCTTAGAACATACGTTTTATGTGCTACGTGATTCATGCAAATCCCTTCTCCGATGACATCCGCATAGCTTAAGTCCAAAGCCCCAAAACCCCTTAGAATTATGTGTTTCTTATTAAATTACGCGCTTCTGAACCAATGATGTGTAAATTGATTTTAAGATGCCTTGTTTGAGGACTGTCGGGTTTTCATTTGCCATGTCACAGCTAGGCCCTACACTCGGCTCGTGACAAAATGCCACATTATCTCTTGACTTAGAATAGGCAAATTAGTTTTTGAACTTGCATGCACACATTCTTAAAATATGTCTTTTGAGTTTGTTTTTTTAAATTTTTTTAAACCAAAATAGGTTTAAGCATATATGGGTAAATACATCAATTTAATGGCAAAAAGAAATAAAATAGGTCAAAAGCTATGAACTCATCCAGGCGATCTCATTAAGGCTAGGTGGGGTGTGGAAGTTGTCTGAAGCCTTTCTTCAATCTTATTTTGCTCGTCACTAAAAATCAACAAAATCTTTTCATATGACATGACCACAATTGAATCTATCCAAATGTTTTGTCCAAACTTTCTTAAATTATCCTCAATGGAATAGATTCATATCAATTCTACAGTAAACGTTTCTTTAAGAAAGGGAAAGGGCTCTCTCATACAAGTAAGTATACAAAAATAAATAAATAAATAAATATAAAATCATTGAATTTTCATTAAGAGATTTAGTTTATTCTTTGTAAAGAAACTTAAATTACCGATGGAAAGCAAAAGACCTCAAACTATATTAATACCAAGTATTAAAAATCCTAGACCTCACTTGTGTGATTGCACACTGAGTATGTTGTTATTCTATGTTTTCAAAACATAAACGTTGGTGGTTGGAATGAAATTGCTTCTCGAAATTTGTAATTCTTAGAGGCATTTTTCTCTTTTTCTAAAATGTATACAACACTTTAACTATACAAGACGGCATCAAGGGACTTCGACTCTCGTACTCCGGGTGTACTTGGTAACAAGGAAAATATTTTTCTAGAAACTATTTTCTTGAGAAATAAGTAATTTTCTAATTTATTTCAAGTGTTTTGTTAGAAAACACATCCTTGGTGTCCTCACTTTAATAATGTTTTTTCATCAAAGAAAACTATTTTGATTCATCCAAGTAAATATGATAGTGTATCCATTTGCGAGGCATTTAAGCAAGTTATTTAAGGATAGCAATCCATATAACTTTTCGTTCTCGTATATATGGAGAAACGACAACGACAATATTTTTATCAGTGATTAGTCCAAAAAATCTCAATTTAACAAAAACTAAAAATTCAATTGCCTAAGGCGTGCTTTCTCATGCTTAACTTTCGCTAGTCAAATCAATAAACTAGCAAAGGAAAAAAAACAATCAGACAAAACAAAAGGGAAAAGAGTAAATTTAGAAATATTAAATTTGCTTGAAGAAGGGTAAATTTAAGAGGCTTGCCACATATCCAACGTCTATGACTAGTCTAAACTGAGTCATCTTTCTTCACACATGCAGGGTGATAAGCTTTCAAACATTTCCTTCAAAATTAAAAATATATAATTTAGTAGATGTCCATAAGGAAATTATAGATTTTCAAATACTTCGAAAACAAACCGACCTAAGAAACATGAATTTTATTTTGAACAACCGAAAGACTTGAACATTGAGGTCATAATGTTTAAGAGACAAAATGCAACTGAACAATATCCATAAGTCCACAATGCCTCTATAAGATGGAAAACATTAGTGCGGGTCCAGATAGGCCCTGCCTTATCCTTAACTACTAAAAAAATACAAAAATGCATATAAAATAGACTTAGTAAAGCTTCGAATCAACCTGGACCTCACCGAAAGCAGCTGAGCGGCAAGTATGCCTACTGAGGAGGTTTGCACCTGTAATGAATATGTAAGACAATAACATATGTGAAATAGAGGGAGATTGACCCATGCTAGGCTTTTGACCCTGGGCTACCACCCACACTGAACAGAATGTTCCATGTTGTTCTTTAACCTTTAAGATTGTTATTTTGGTGGTCATAATCATTATAAATGTTTGGAACTATGGATCAGTGGTACATATGAATATGCACATAAGACAGTAACAATGGTACACAATGAGCAGATACAATATTAATGAATCACTTAATAGCTTAAATGACACAATGGACCTCATTTGATTAAGAGGAAAAATCACCTAGTTACTGTTGAAACTACTCTCTTCTCATACCAATAATTGGAAGACCAAAAATGCACATATTGAAGTAGTTCGACACACTTCGGGGGGGGGGGGGGGAGAAGGAATATCGTTGGCCATGTTGGAGATCATACGCTGCCAATATGCTTCTTCTACTAGGAAAAAAGCATAGGAAACTCACCTCGTCTATAGTAATCATAAGTATCAGATCACATGCCAAGAAATATGGAATCAAATAGCCTTAGATACCTAGATGTACAAAGTGGATATTACAACGTTTTAGCTTGCTTCCTATCAAGATCCAAATTGGGTGTGATGGAACTCACCTTTAACCCATCGAGACAAGTCGGCCTAAACAGGTAATAACATAATAATGCCAAAGCTAAAGTGATAATGCTATCTAAATAGCAAAGGATAGGTCATAAAGAACATGTCCATAGTCTAAAACCATCCCAGAGTTGGTATCACATGTACAAACCTTAATTACAACAAAATTAGAAAGAAAATTAATACAAGTCTCAATAGATTTTATTTCTCAAATAGAGCAAAACCAATTAAAGAAGTCTGGCAGTCTTGAAAGTAGGCTAGAGCAATAAGCAACTACCTCTTAATCTATCATTGGCTTGGTTTGTAAGGAAATAAAAACATCAACAAGATTTGGACTCACAACCTACAAATGTGTGTTGAAAATAAGGGTGAGTACAACCAAGTACCCAACAAGAGGATCTAAACGTAGGTAAAGAATAAAGAACTCAAGTATTCCTTCCATTCCTACCATATACTTCCGAAACTACAAACCTGCACACGTGGTAGGACAACATACACATAATACAGACAAATACAATCACGGTCTCAATCCATAACATCTCAACCAATCAATCTCAATAGTTTACGATAACAAAATCAATCAATATATCACACTTAGTACAAATTAACACGTTTAAAAAAGGAATGAAATTCAATGATATGCAAGTGATACAATGCAATGTCAAAAAATCATGATGCATGTCGGTCCTATAATACAAATCCGTTGATATAATCAGACTGGAACCGATAGGGGTCATTCATGGTCCATGTATCTACCAGAACCATTTTCCTTCGGCATTTATCTTTCATATCTAGCCAAAACCATTTCTCTTTGACTTTTCTTTTTCTAGCCGGGACCATTTCCCTTTGACTTTTGTTTTCTTTCTTTTCTTTTTCTAGCCAAAACTATTTTTTGGCTTTTCTATTCTTTTCTATTTTTTTTCTAGCTGGAACATTTCCCTTCGCTTTTCATAAAAATATGGGACATCAAGCAACATATCATCACATCAAAACAATCATTTTTATAAGCATGAAAATATGTAAGAATATCCATACAAGTCATTTATTCAATAATGAAAAATCATTCTTATTGTTCTTTCAACACCTAAATCATCATCAAAAGCATCACATGATAATTACATCATATCATCACTCAAGTTCTCAATAACCTCATTATCATCGTAGCTTAGAACTACTCCTCATTTAATCAACATTTCACTTGTATTCATTTCAACAACTTCAACAAATGCTAGAGTATACTAACTAGCCGAACATCGTATTTAGAGTACTTCAATAGACATTTCCACATAAATCATGAGTCAATGTTCAACAATTAGATCAATATGAATAATTTTTGCTTTTCAACAATCGAGAATTATAAGCTTAATCCACATTATCAACTCAAGAATCATTATTATTAACAAAAATACACCAATTAAAGAATCAATTCATAGATATTATCACATCAACATCCATATTTCTCCATCATAATCACTAAAACATTTCACTAATCCTGAAATATGCAAAGAAAGAAAAATGCCAAGTATGATTAAACTCAAGATGGTTTAGATATTCACTTGGCATGAATTAGCAAAACAATCAATCCAACATGAGTGTCTTTCCCTTCTGAATTGAATCCAACATGCCACAATTTTGTCAAGAATAGGTTCAGCGAAATCTCTTCAAAAAATCAAGTAAAAATCATCTAAGTTGAGCTCTCAAAGTTCAAAAATGGGAAAAATGCCTAAAACTTGTGACCAGAGCTTGAAAACTATGTCTCTGGTGTCGCTAAAATGACACCCACTAATAGGGAGGGCTTCGCTGCAAAATCGACCTATCGAAGGTCGCTTTTGCGACCAAGCTATCGCTAAATCCAGGCAAGAGGTACTAGAACATAACAATTTTTCATAATTCAACAGAAGGTCAGAATCAACCTTCATAATTCATTTGAAATTCTACACACACAAATCACATATGCAATCCTACTCAAATTGATATTTTGGACTCAACTGGAATCGTCGAAAATCAAATTCAAGATCTTCTTAACCTAAAATTCAATAAGGCGAAACTAAACTATCTTACGACACTCGAAATACTGAAACACTACCAGAATCCCCAAAATTTATTACGAAACTAGTTCTAGCACTAAAATTACCTCTTTGAACTAATGAAATCATCAGAAATCCAATTTCATCACAGACACTAAAAAATGTTGATCAAAGTCAAACCTAAGTCAAACTTTAACTCAATTTTCAACTTCGGGCCTAAATTTCACTTAACAACTTCCAATCTAATTTTGGAAACTCACCTAGTCCATTTTCACATTCTAGAACCAATAGAATTGATGAAATTTCATTTCGTGACTTGAATGTTTGAATGACTACAAATTTCAAAATTAGGCAAAAGCCTTCAAAAATCAATTCTTGAGAAAAAATTTATCTTTATACAAGATTTTCAAAAACCAATTTTCGAAACCAATCACATATGAGTCGAAACCACTGTCAGGAGGGGTAAAATGGTAATTTTATAAAAACAAATAAATGACCTTTAGGGTGATTACATCATCCACCACAAAAAATAATGTTCATCCTCAAACATAAAGCAAAAGGACATACCTGAAGTCTAAAAAACATGAGGGTAGTGGATCTGTATATCAGACTCTGTCGCCCATGTAGTGATGTTGCCATTAATCTTTTACTAAAGCTATCTCCTTGGTCCTCGATGTTCTAACTTTCCTAACTAAAATGGTCACAGGGTCCTCCTCATAAGTCAAATCTGGACCGAACTCTATCGAATCAAGAGAAATCACATGAGACTCATCCAGAATATAAAGTCGTAGCATCAAGACATGAAACACCAGATGCATAGAAGATAGACTACGTGGAAATGCAAGTCTATAAGACACATCTCCCACTCTCACTAAGATCTCATAAAGGGACAATATAGTTAGAGTTGAGCATTCCTTTCTTCCCAAACCTCATGACACCTTTCATGAGCGAAATCCTTAACCATACCCGGTCACCCTCCATGAACCCTAAGGATTGAACCCGCCTATCCGCATAACTCTTCTTACAAATCTAGGTTGTAAGAAACCGAGTCTGAATCAAATAAACCTGGTTCATGGCATCTCTAAGTAAATTACTATTCAGGCTATCCACTATATTGAATCAAACCATCCTATGGGTGATCTACATCTCTAGCAATACAAGGCCTAAAAAGAAGCCATTTGGATACTAAAATGATAACTATTATTATAAAAAAAACAACGCCAAGGGAAAATGTTGGTATCCTATGGGTGATCTACATCTCTAGCAATACAAGGCCTAAAAAGAAGCCATCTGGATACTAAAATGATAACTATTATTATAAAAAAAAACTCTGCCAAGGGAAAATGTTGGTACAACCTAGCATCGAACTTAACAACATATTCTCGGAGCATATCCTTTAGTACCTAAATAGTCATCTCAGACTACCTGTCTGTTTGAAGGTGAAATTTCATACTCAAATATAATCGAGTGCCTAACCCATGTTGTAAGTCCTTCTAAAAGTAAAATATGAACAAGGAAACTCGATAAGACACAATAGAGATAGGTACTCCACGAAGTCTAACAATCAGACCAATATAAAATAAAGCTAACTTCTCTGTCATATACTTAACCTTGACCGGAATGTAATGAACGGAATTAGTCAAACAATCCAGATCACCCAAGTAGAGTCATAAACGCCCATGATAGTGGGTAAAGCCATCAAAAGGTCCATGGTAATCCGATCCCACTTCCACTGGGAATGTGCATCCTTTAAAACTCACCCCTGAGCCTCTGGTGCTCATAATTAATTGCTGGCATGTCAAATACTTGGACACAAATTCAGTGAAATCCTTCTTCACACTGCACCACCAATAGTGTTGACTCAGGTCATGATATATCTTTGATGCCCCCGGGTAGATGGAATATCTAGCATAATAAGCCTCCTCAAGTATCACTCTGATTAAGTAACCACCTTTGGTACATAAATTCGGCTCCTAATCCTCAAAACACCATCAGCATCAAGCATGGCCTCCTTGGCCTCACCTTTAGTCACCTTGTCTTGGATGATACAAAACTTCTCATCCTTAAACTACCGCTCACAAAACTGATCCATCAAAGAAGAGCGGGCCTCATAGAAAGCAAGCATACCACCCTCATCAGTAAGATGCAATCTTACTAACCCATTGTCCAATCTCTAGCAAAAGGTCTCTCCTCAACACGAATAGCTGCAAGACCCCCATACTAGAAGCCTTTTTAGTCAAAGCATTAGCCACTACATTGGCTCTTCTCGAATGGTATAGGATAGTCAAATCATAATCCTTTAAAATCTCAATCCACCTCTTTTTCCTCAAATTCAAGTCCTTCTGACTGAATATATACTATAACCTATGGTGATTGTAAATATCTTATAATAGATCCCATACAAATAATGATGTTGAAACATCAAAATAAAGACAATAACTGTGAACTCTAGGTCATGGGTGGGGTATTTATTCTCATGAGTCTTTAATTTTCTTGAGGCATAGGCAATCACCTTCCCATTTTATATCAAAACACCTCCTAACCAAACACTCGACGCATCACAATACCAGTGAAATCAACACCCATGTCAGGCAAGGAAAAACAAGTACAATAGTTAACAAATCCTTGAGATTTGGAAGATGTCCTCGCACTCATCGTACTAATGAAATTCCATATTCTTCTTGGTAAGTCTATTTAAAAAAGTCTTTATGGTAGAGAACTCCTGAACAAAATATTGATAGTACCTACCTAAACCTGCAAAGGTATGAATATTTATGGTAAAGGTAGGTCTACTCTACCCTCTAATATCCTCAATCTTCACTAGATCAACTTCAATGCCCCCACTGGATACTAAAATGCCCAAAACATGCTATAGAATTGATCCATAATTCACACATAGAAAACTTAGCGTAAAACATGTCCTCCCTAATCCTCTAGAGTATGATCCTCAAATATTTAACATGGTCGTCATCGGTCTTGAAATAAATCAAGATATCATTAATAAATACAACAATACAAGTGTAACAACTCAAAAATTTTTGAAATCTACTTATTGTTGGAATTCTAGGATGTACTACAAGCCATGGTTGAGTTTTGTTGGCCACGGGTTGAGTTTAAGTGGCCGAATGCGAATTGGGCTAGTTGGTGGCCTAGAGGGACAGTTTCGGCAGTGTACTTCAAAAAGTCATAACTTTTTATGTGGAATGAACAATGTGAGCTACCACATATCCAATTGAATCTGTTTGAGTTATCGTGTTAACAAAAGTGGTTTCACGCAATTTGGAGTTCGGATGAGGGAGATATGGCCCAAATAGTGAGACTATCTGAAATTCGGAAGCCATTGGAGATAGGCTCAGAAACGTGGCCAAGGACAGCGACACAGACCATGAATCTTTGTATGGTCCATCTATGGTATCGTGGGATGTCACAGTGATCTTGGGGTGGCCTAGAACTACCCATAAGCTAAGTTCAAACCCACGAAGCCTTGCACGGCTCGTATGGTGTTTGACGGGCCGTCCATTGTCCCGTCAACTTGGACAGTGTCTAGGACAAGGCTTGGACATGGTTTTTGAGGATAAGTATAGTTAGACAATTCCTTACACGGACATTCACAACTTGAACGGACCATCAAGTGGTTCGTAAAGTGTAACAGAAAGTCATCCGAGAGTTTGCGTTGAAGGATTTGGCCAAGTCATGTTGGATGACAGGTTAAACGGAACGTGTACCTGTAGAAGGAACTGTAGCTGCCATTTGGGAACTGTGTACAGTTAAAAGTTCAGTCTTATTAATGGTATTTTCATGATTTAACATTTTCCTAAGCCTCCGTTTGGTCCCCTAAGGTCTCCTAAACCCCTAAAACATTCCCTAAACCCTCATTCATCCATTAGAACTCTCCTATAAAC
>JBCEWC010011909.1:0-16294 GCA_038996855.1 Solanum aculeatissimum
GAATGTTATGTAATGGACTTAGTGGATTTTGTTATTGTTATTGTTATAAGTTTGAACTTCCGCATTAATATCATATTGCATAAGTTGAACTTCTAATATAGGTTGGGATTTGCATCGTTGGTTCACCCACTTAGGAGGTTAGGTGTGGGTGCCAATCACGGTCCATTTTGGGTCGTGACACCATGAAAGGAGTTTGAAGCTCCATCTGAGCTGGATCCAAAACAGTGAGAGAAAATTGAAGATAGACAAAATTGAGGAAAATGAAAATTCACTTTCATTCCACTAACTTGGCATTATTTTTACAGGATGTAGGATAGAAAAATATCTTCTAATTAATTAACAAAAACTAACTAACAGAATTAGTAATAACTTGACATTAACTAACTTCTAACTAATTCTACTATTTACATAATAACAATACTATAATCTCAATACCTCCCCCCCTCAAGTTGGTGGGGAGGTAGTCACCGACAACTTGCGCAAAATGTTAGAGTGGCTAGGTCAACTTAAGGCTTTAGTGAGGATATCAGTCAACTGGTCCTTTGTGGGAACATGATGCAGGGCAATGAGGCCTTCTTCTAGTTTGTTTCAAAACAAAATGGCAATCGACTTCTATGTGTTTGGTCCGCTCATGAAACATTGAGTTTCTTGCAATATAGATTGCAGCCTGACTATCACAGAAGATGGATATAGGCAAGTTGCAAGGTTCAGTCAATTCATCCAGTAATCTTTCCAACCAAACTAATTCTCCAACAACTTTTCTCATTGCCCTATATTCTGCCTCTGCTGAAGTAATGACTTTGTTGTTTGTTTCTTTGATTTCCAACCAATAGGACTATCCACTTACTGACTTCCTAGAATCAGAACATGTTGTCCAGTCTGAGTCACAGTAGGCAGTGACCGTGCAATCTATATTTCTGAACATGAATATTCCCTATGATGGATCACCTTTCAAGTACCTTAACACGTGGAATGCTGCCTTGAGAAATGGATCCCTTGGCGCTTGTAAGAAATGACTAAGATGACACTATATGTGGTATCCATTCTTGTGTTTGTAAAGAAGTTTAGCTTTCCTAGTATTTTTTGTAATAACGTGGATCAGAGAGTAACAATCCCTTGGTTGAGTTAAACTTCACAGAGGGATCAAGTGGTGATGTTGTTGTGCTATAGCTTGAACAATCAAATTCTTTGATTAAGTCTATAGTGAACTTCTTTTGGGATATCAACACTCCATCATCGTTGTACAGGATTTCTAGCCCTAAGAAATATTAGAGACTTCCTAGATCCTTAATTCTGAATTGAGCATCCAAGTGTGCTTTTAGGGATTCAATTTCTGCCAGATTAGTCCCTGTCAAAATGATGTCATCCACATATATTTCCACAAAGACTGTGGACATACCAACCTTCCTATAAAAGAGAGAATAGTCATTGGTGGAGTGTGAGTACCCTCTTGAGCAAAGTGTTGTAGCTAGTTTCTCATATCATTGTTTGCTTACTTGTTTTAGTCCATATAGGGACTTTCGCAGCTTACATACCATCTTTTGTCACTAACTAGCAGCCCTTGTGAAAGAGTCATGTAGACTTCCTCATGGAGATCACCATGGAGGAAAGCATTATTAACATCTAGTTGGTATAAGCTCCATCCTTTCTTGACAGCCAATCAATGTTCTCACAGTGGTCATCTTTATCACAGGTGAAATCGTTTCATTGTAGTCAATCCCAACTTGTTGTGTATACCCCTTGACAACTACTTTGGCTTTGAGTCTTTCTACTGTTCCATCAACCTTATGTTTGATCTTATACACCAACTTGCAACCTATTTTTTTCTTTCCTGCAGGCAAAAGTACTAGATCACAAATTCTTTTTGCATGTAGTGCCTGAAATTCCAATGTCATGGATGCTTGCCATGCAGGATATAAGGATGCCTCCTCATATGAGGATGGTTTAATGTTATGAGAAATGTGTTTCATTTGCTGCTGACTTTCAGGACTAAAAGAGGTCAAGGAGACATGATGGTTGATGTTGGAGTGTGACGTGACATATAGAGCTGAAGTAGGTTGTAAAGATGGCAGGGTGTCTGTGTATTCATTCAGATATCTTGGAATGGTATGTACCCTAGTTGTCCTTCTAGGCATTGGTTCATTCTGGTGTTGTGTAGGGGTCAGTGTATCATTATTATTGACATTTGTCTTTATCACAGGATTTAAGATGACAGGATCAATGGTCTCATTATTATCCACCATGTAATCATCAATAGTATTGATTGAAGAGTCCAACAGTTCAGAATCAGGTCTCACCCTTTTTATAGCAGAAAATTGGAATCAGGAAAAATCATAGCAAAAGGAAAGACAGACTCATAAAATGTCACATCCCCAGAAGTGTGTATCCTTTTGGTTTCCATGTCAAGGACTTTGTAACCCTTGGTATTGTAGGGATACCCAACAAATATGTGAGGTGTGGATCTTGGTTCAAACTTATCTTTGTGGGCTTTCAATGTGACTAGAAAGCACAAGCATCCAAAAGATTTGAGGTAGGATTATGTGGGTCATTTGTTGTACAATATCTCAAAGGGTGTTTTATTTTTTAGTGTTGTAGATGGGAGCCTATTGATGAAATATGTTGCAGTTAGAACACATTTACCCAGTAGCTTGTGGGAATTCTTGAATGATATAGTAAGACTCTGGCAGTCTCAAGTAAGTGTTTGTGATTCTTTTTTACTACACCATTTTATTGTGGTGTATAGGAACATGTCCTTTGTTGAACAACTCCTTTACTTTGAAGAAAATCATAGGTTTCTTTATTGGTAAATTCTAACCCATTGTCTGTCCTGATGGACTTGATTGTAGTGTTGAATTGATTTTCAATGAGAGATATCAAGGCTTTAATGGTCTATAATATATTGCTCTTGCAGCTAAGTAGTTGGGTCCATGTTGATCTGCTAAAATCATCAACTATTGTGAGAAAGTATTTTTGATTTTCATCGGTTGGTGTGTGATATAGATCAATGTGAAGCAAGTCAAATACTTTGGTTGATTGTGATGTTGCCTTGGAAGGAAAAAGAAGTCTTACATGTCTTTCCATAGGGTAGACAGTGCAAGTGAAAGGTTGTTTTGGGGAAAAAGAAAAGGAAATTTTGGATATACCTTTCATCTTTACAAAGGGTACATGGCCTAGCCTTGTATGCCATAAATGATCCATACTGCCTTTAAGGGATATAGGTGACATATCAGACTCAATAGAACATAAAATATTAACAGATTTTTGTAAGCTGTAACAAACTTCTTTATTACTTGTAGGAATGGATCTTACACATGAAGTGGAACATGAATAAGAAGTTTGCTTATTCTAAACATGTAAAGTAGAAACAAGCAAAACAGAATGTGCAGATAAAGTAGGAACATGTGGAATAGATGATATGTGGCAAGATGGTGAGCAGTTATGACACCTTGGACAGATGTAGTACAAGTCATTCCTTGCTCTACCAATCTCTAGGGGGCTCTTCAGTGAAGGGCCCTACATAAGACATGAGGAGCTATTGAAACTGACAATTCTCTTAAGATGTAGAGCTAAACAATGGACAAAAATTAAGTTGAACTTGAAACTAGGCATAAATAATACTTTGTATAAGATCAATGTTGGATTCAAATGAACATCACCAATTTTTGTCACCTTGACTTTGTATCCATTTGGTAAGGTAACTAAAAAGGGATAAGGTAGAGTTCTAATTTTAGTGAGCAAGGTTTTATTGAATGTCATATGATTTGTGGCTCCTGAGTCTATTATCCATGAATCAATAGTCAGTTTAACACAATTGCATGATAAATCACCAATCTCAGTAATATAGGAATGACAAGCTAGGATACCTATAAGGTTTACAACTTTGTGTCCATTGATGAGGTTGTCTACAGATTCACTGTGGCTATTACTTGTATTCTCTCCCTGAATGTGAATGCTTCCTAGTAGGCTCAATAGTTGGTTGTATTGTTCCTTTGTCATGTTGTGACTCAAGTTTTGATCATGTCCCTACAAAATGTTGTCCTTATAATCTTCAGTTAGTGAAACACTGGTGTTTCCAAACACATTTTTTGTTGATCCAGAGTTTCTTCCCTTAGTGAATTTAAACCATTGAGGAAAACCATGCAACCTGTAAAATTTGTCCTCTGTGTGACCTGTCTTCTTACAATAGTCATAGAACAAATGTGCTTTGTTGTGATTTGGAGGATAGGTCTGAAATGTGTTGCCTGAATTGCCTAAGTGATTAGATGATGAACTATTAGGAAATTGGGCTTGTGAAAACCTTTGTCCCCCCTCTATGTGGAGCATAGTTAGTTTTGAAGTTGTTGTTGTTCCTGAAGCTAGCGTTATTTTCTGCATTTGCATTCAGTGAAGTGGAATCCAAATGAACACGACTATAAGGTTTGACTTCTCGTTGCTTTTCCTATTGAATTAAGATTGAAAAGGCTTGAGTGATGGTAGGAAGAGGATTCATCATCAATATACTCCCTTTAACAGTGGTGTAGATCTCATTTAAGCCCATCAAAAACTAGATGAGTCGTTTGTCTTGTTCTGCCTTGTGCAATTTGTTCTTTCCACTACACGTATATGAGCAAGTGCACTGCACACTGGTATCTAAAATGTTCAGCTCCTCCCATAATCATTTGATGTTATTGTAGTATCCAGTGACATCTAAGCTTCCTTGTGTCAGATCACTAATTTTCTGTTGGAGTTGGTGCAGCTTCGCACCGTTGGTCTAATCATATCTATCCTTAAGTTCTTCCCAGAGCTCCTTAGCATTACTCACATACTGCAAACTATCACTTAATTTCTTCGACAGAGAATTTAAAATCCAAGAGGTTACCATATCATCGCACCTCTCCCACTGTGTAAGATCAGGTGAATTAACAACTGGTTTCGGAATTTTACCATTGATAAATCCTGTCTTGTTCTTCACAGAAAGTGCTCGAAGAATACCTCGCCTCTAATATCGGTATCTTGTTCCATCGAAGGTGATCAGAATTATCTTAGATCCTGCATTCTCTGAGGGATGCATGTATAACACATTGCTAAGATCTATCAGCTGAGAAGTCGATTGCGTTGAACTAGTTGCCATCGTCACAAATGATAATTGTCGCGTGAATTTAACAAACAACAAAAAGCAATTGATATAGAATTTGGGAGAAAGGATATGATGCAGGGAAGAAGAAAACGAGATAAAACGAAGGGAAGAGGAATCGCAGGGAGATCGTAAATTTCAAAATGAGATTTTGTGTATGAAAGAATCGCAACTACGAATTGAGAGATGAGAGGGTTCTAGGCTCTGATACCATGTTGAATTTGGAGCTTGATTAGGATAGGGATGTCGTGGACTCCATGAAAGGAGTTTGAAGCTCCATCTGAGCTGGATTCGGAACAGTGAGAGAAAATTGAAGATAAATAAAATTGGGGAAAATGAAAATTCACTTTCATTCTACTAACTTGACATTATTTATACATGATGTAGGATAGAAAAATATCTTCTAACTAATTAACAAAAACTAACTAACAGCAACTAACTAATTACATCAATAATAATACTATAATCTCAACACGATTAGAGTTTCATACTCGTTGGAAAAACCTCAGATGAAATTAAAAGAGTATACAACAGATATAAGGGGCATGTCGCCTTATATAAGACTGATTCTTACTCTAGAAGAATAAATATGGTGGGTGAATTTTGTTTGTGAATGATTAGTGCAGTAAATTAAATGAATTCAGTAATAGGAATAGCATAAAAAATTTATCAAAACTAAGCAACAAAAATAATGAATTCAATCCAATAAAACAACACTTGGGTGATAGGTAATGAGAAGATGATGGAAAAAAAATGCATTTTCTGTTGCACTTTTTGTATTTTCGATTTTTAATTAGGTGCGGGGTCAAAGAACATAACCATTGTTTCTACCTATCCGAGGATCAAGCTAAATCTCTTCTCATTTTATATTCACCTTTAAATGAAAAATCAATGATATTCTTCGTGTTTTACCACTTCAAAACTGTTTTACACTTTATCTGATAGATACTCATGAATTGTGATTTATTTAAATAATTAAATTAAAGGGATGAGTGAAAAAAATGCAAAAAATTGACAAAAAAATAGAGTCATGAATTTTTTGTATCTTCCATTATTTATTCTTTGATTTCATTAATATCTCTCAAGCAGGGGTGGACATAGGGAAGGGGAAGGAGTTCATCCGAATCCACTCGGCAAAAAATTGCATAGGTATATTTTTTATGTATAGTAAACTTGAACTTCTTGAACAATAAACAAAGTCTAGCATAGTGATATCATCTCCTTTTAAATGAATCTTCATTTGAAAATTGTATTTTGTTAATTTATTCCTATATCTATGCTTTTATATTTCAAATCCCGTGAGTTTCATTTTCCTATTCTTTCCTCATACATTGGATAAGTTAAAAGCATGCATCATCCAACTTTTTTCACCCCACAAGTGAAAATCCTCCTCATCTCTTCACTCCTATATATGCTTTTTGACATTATTGTATGAGTAAAGCTTGTTTTATTGTGACCTCATCCCAACTTTACATCTTATTATAGGGCACTATGCAAAAAGTGAAAGAGTAAAGGACTCAATTTATTTCCCCATAAATGGGAAGAGGACAAAATCCTATTGGGATTATTGTACTGCTTATTTCTTTTTTTCTTCCCGTGCCATTCATATTCCCAATGTTTTGGATTGCAGACCCTTTTCCTGTCACGAAATGTAGTGGAAAGCATGCCTTAAAGTGTTACATACGCTGCTGGAAACAGAATTGTTTTTATTGCCAATTAATACAATATAAATTTTTTATTGAATCAACTTATTAAAAAATAGTACTAGAAAGTTTTCTATTTTTCTTTCTTACAGATTTAACTAAAATATTTATACAAATAGTCTCTAAACATTTTTAGTAGGAAATTTTAATGAAAAAAAGTGCTTTTTCAATAGTGATGTCATTTTATTGCTAAGAAAAGCAAGTTTAGATAATGCGTGCCATGTAGGTTCTTTTAGGTACACTACAAAAGATAAAATATACTACATGCTTTGCTACGTAATAAGTTTCTATCGGGATGTGCATTATTCAATTCGTTCAATTTTATGCATTATCGATTTGATTTATTAATTTTTTATTTTTTAAATATATTAAACTAATAACAAATTAATTAAATAATTTTTATTGATTTTCGATTTGTCGATTTTAAATCCTTAACAGTTTGATTTTTTATTTACCGATAAAAATGATAATGAGAATTTGCATTAATAAAACAGATGAAGTACGAAAGAGTAACGTCTAAAAACTAAATACTAAAGTGGATAACTAATCATTTAAGTACGATAAAGATTAAATAGGTAAAGTATTGTTATAGTATTTTATTACTATTAAATTACTAATATTTAATATTTACGAAGAGATAAAATAATAAATTATTATAATTTTATTGGGTTATTGGTTTAACCAATAGTAAAATCGATATCGAACTGATAACCCAATAATTGTTTTTTCAAAATCATCAAAAACTTGATAACCTAATAACTCAATAACAATAAACAAATAACATTTGTATTGGTTATTGGGTTATAATAATTAATGTCTACTTAATTTTATGGTGGCTATTAAAGTGTCTACCTAATTTTACTGTGTTATTTCAATTAATTATTATTTAATTATTTCTTCATCTACTTCAACTATGAAATTACAATAATGTGTCTGCTTATTTTTACGGTGGCTATTAAAATATCTACTTAATTTTATTATGTCATTTCTATTAATTATTATTTGATTATTTCTTCATCTGCTTCAACTATGAAATTGTAATAATGTGTCTGCTTAATTTTACGGTGGCTATTAAAGTGTCTACTTAATTTTATTATGTCATTTCTATTAATTATTATTTAATTATTTCTTTATCTACTTCAACTAAGTAACAGCTAAGTTGAGCAACTTAGGATTGTCGTACCTGCTTCAGTTGCTTGAAGCAGACAGGTGATTGTAACGTGTCTGCTTAATTTTACGGTGGCTATTAAAGTGTCTACCTAATTTTACTATGTCATTTCTATTAATTATTATTTAATTATTTCTTCATCTACTTCAATTGTGAAATTACAATAATGTGTTTGCTTAATTTTATGGTGGCTATTAAAGTGTCTATTTAATTTTACTATGTCATTTCTATTAATTAAGATTTGATTATTTCTTTATTTACTTCAACTATGAAATTATAATAACGTGTCTGTTTAATTTTACGGTGGCTATTAAAGTGTCTACTTAATTTTACTTTGTCATTTCTATTAATTAATATTTAATTATTTCTTCATATATTTCAACTATGTAGCAACTAAGTTGAGCAACTTAGGGTTGTCATGTCTGCTTCAACTGCTTGGAGCAGGCAGGTGACTATGACGTGTCTGCTTAATTTTACAGTGGCTATTAAAGTGTCTACCTAATTTTACTGTGTCATTTCTATTAATTTATTTAATTATTTCTTCATCTACTTCAACTATGAAATTACAATAACGTGTTTGCTTAATTTATGGCGGCTATTAAAGTGTTTGGTTAATTTTATGGTGGCTATTAAAGTGTCTACTTAATTTTACTATGTCATTTCTATTAATTATTATTTGATTATTTCTTCATTTGCTTCAACTATAAAATTACAATAACGTGTCTACTTAATTTTACGGTGACTATTAAAGTGTCTACTTAATTTTACTATGTCATTTTTATTAATTATTATTTAATTAATTTTGCATCTACTTCAACTATGAAATTACCATATTACCCATAATTAATTATTTTTCTTAAAAGCAACTGCCGATTTATGTGTCTGCTTCAACTGTTTGATATTACGATATTACCCTTAATAAATCATTTCTCCGACTGCTTCAGTTATGAATAATTTGAAATATTTTAAAAAATAAATATAAATTTCTATTGACTCTCAAAATTTTATATGTGCAACAGAAATTGAAAGTTAGGAGTAATGTGTATTATTTAAAAACTAGTTAAAAATATTATAAATTTAAATAATTAAAAAAATTTAAAAAATATATTAAAATGATTGACTCTCCAAATTTTATATAGATCACATAAATTAAGAAAGGAAAATAACGAGTGTCATACTCTTAAATTGAACAAATATTGTTAAAAGTACTTTAAGAAAAAAGTTTGCTCTGCAATTATAGGATCTACAGATCTGATTGCTACCGGAACTCTATAGCCTTCGCCGTCCGACGTGATGGCAAACGGCCAGCCCCCCGATAAGGTTGGGCTGCCTGTTACCTACGCTAGTTTGCTTAAACCCTCCGCATCTACCATAAAACCCGTGCCTCTAAAGCCTATTTCATATCTCCATGGTGAACCTGTTGTGGTGTGGGAGGAGAGTGAGGTTAACCAAATGATTGTCAATGAAGAGCTTGAATACGCGGTGGTTGGCAAATTCTCCTATGGTTGGCCTGATATTCATGATTTGAGGACACTGATTCCAAAACAGTGTGAACTTAAGGGTGAGTGCAAAATTGGCCTGCTAAGCAATAGGTATGTGCTCATACGAGCAAGCCTCCTGGAGGATTACATTCATTTATTATCTAAGCCAGCTTTCTACATTGCTCAAAAGAACTGGACCTATCCTATGCGAACCCTGAAATGGGATCCCATGTTTAATCCGACGAAAGAAACCTCAACCGCAATTGCCTGGATCTCTTTTCCCTCTCTTCCACCTAATGTTTTTGAGAAGGAATCCATTTTACCATTGGCGGCGGCAGTGGGAAAGCTCCTCCAGGTAGATATGTCCAAAAAAAACCAAACAAGACCTAGTTGTGCAAGGGTGAAAGTCGAGGTGGACTTGCTTGGGGAGTTTCCAAAAAGAATTAAAATTGGCGTCAAAAAGTCCAACGGGGATGTTGTAGGGAAATGGATTACGATTAAATATGGTTACATGCCTAAATATTGCAAGACTTGTATGATTCAGGGTCATGATGAACACCAGTGTTACGTAGAACATCCAGAACTGTTCATTAAGAAAGAGGCAGGGGAGAAAGGTCCAGATACCAGGAAAGCTGGCCCCCAAGCCAAATTGATTAATATAGATACAACAAAGGATGGACAGACAAATAAAGTATTAGGCCCAACAAAAGATGCCCCCAAAGGGAAACAAGGTGTAACAGGCAAGTATGGGTGGAAAGGCAAGAATGTACAAGGAATGAAGATATGGAACAGGGCAGGTGTTACAACTAATAATCAGTTTGATGCACTTATAAATACGGGAGCAAATGGGAGTCATGTGAAGGAAGGAGATGGGGAGGTCAAGCAGACAGGTAGCTCTAATCCTGGGGAGATACGAACTACAAAGGATTGGGTAGAAAAGACTTTTTGTGGTCACAGGGAAAAACATGATCAACACAGTGAGTCAAAGGGTGATACACAGTCACAGTCACAACCTCCACAAAAGGGCCTGTAGACACCTAAAGATTGTTCCTCTGGTCAAAAAATCGAGTCTAACCAACATCGCGATAGTCAACATCCACAAAAGGAAGATGAAGCAGGAAAGGAACATGCCATTCCTGGAGATGAGATTGGCAGTTCAAATAGTAAGGCTATTGTTCTGTATAATGAAGTTAGGGAAAAGGAGAACATGGGAATGGAGGACACGCAGAGCTTAGTTCAGGAGGATGAAAAAAGAGCAATTGATTATAATATATAACAGATTAGTCAGGCTGGGGATTTATCGGCACGACATACCAATAGCCTTAAGGTCAAAAGGGGTCAGCCAACTATCCTACTTCAAGTGAGAACAAGGAGTAATAGGGGAGGTTCATCATCTAGTTTACAATGATTGAAAAGGTTCTATTTTGGAATATAAGGTCTGTTAACACCCAAAATGTTTTTGGGAGGTTAATAGATCTTAATAGAAGACATAAATACTCTTTCATTGCACTTATGGAACCTTTTCAGGACCCACGTGAAGTGGAAGTTTACAAAATAAAGTTGTGATTTGATTTTGCAAAGGCTAACTATTCAGGTAAAATATGGATTTTTTGGAAAAATGATTGGGATGGCTCTGTAATCACTGATTCTTATAAGCAAATCACTATGAAGTTCTGTTGTAATAACAAGGCTTTCTTGATTTCTTCCATATATGCAAGATGTAGTGGGGCTGAAAGACTTGAGTTATGGGAGGAGCTGGAGTCACTTGATTCATTTGATATTCCTTGGATGGTAGGTGGAGACTTTAATGTTATTCTGAATGAGGAGGAAACACTAGGTGGGATAAAGTTCTCACAAACAGAGGCAATTGATTTTGCTCAGTGTATCAATAATTGTGCCCTCACAGAACTTAAGTTCACAGGTAGCAGATTCACCTGGTGGAATGGAAGAATTAACCAAGCCTCAATATTAAAGAGACTAGATAGGGTTCTAGTGAATAGTGCATTCGAGGAGATTTTTCCTAATAATGAGGTGGAACATTTTATCAGAAAAGGTTCGGATCATGCTCCTATTCATGTAAATTACAGTACTGAAAAGGAATCATGGAGTAAATCTTTTAGATTTCTCAGCTTTTGGACAAGCCACAAGCAATTTATGGATGTTGTAGAAAAGAGCTGGAAGATTGATTTTGTAGGATCACCTTTTGTAGAGTTTCATGTAAAGATGAAAAAGGTGAAAAAGGCCTTAACAGATTGGAATAGGGAGGTTTTTGGGAATATTTTCAGGAAAGTGGCTACCCTGGAAGATATAGTCAGTATCAAACAAACTCAACTGGAGGTTGACCCCTTTGAGGACAACAAAGCAGATCTTAAGAGAGCAGAAGCAGAGCTGGCAAAATTCCTTATTTTGGAGGAGAAGTTTTGGAAGCAGAAGGCAAGAATGCAATGGTTTGTGCATGGGGACAATAACACTAAATTTTTTCACTCTTATGTGCAGGGAAGAAGGAAAAAACTTCACTTATCTGAAATTCAGGATAAACAAGGTCTGATAATGAAGACAACAGAACAGATTGGCAAGGCTGCTGTTGAATTTTTTGAAGATCCGTTTAAGGAGGAAAATGTGACTAGAGACTTTTCCATGCTGAGAGTTATTCCCAGGATCATAAGTGAAGAGGAGAATGTTGAGATCATGAAACTGCCAAACAAGGAGGAGGTAAGGGATGTAGTTTTTCATCTGTCTGGCAATAGTTCTTGTGGACTAGATGGCTTTTCTGGGGAAGTTTTCCAGAAATGCTAGTCCATTGTTGGGGATGATGTTACAAAAGTGGTAAGGGATTTTTTCTGTGGACAAGAGCTACCTAAGTTTGTTACACATACCAACCTAGTTTTATTGCCCAAAAAGGAGGAGATAAGAGACTTTGGGGATCTGAGGCCTATAAGTTTGAGTTGCTTCATCAATAAAGTGATTTCCAGGATGGTACATGAAAGGCTGGTTGTTGTAATTCCAAGAATTATCTCTGAAAACCAGTCAGCATTTGTTAAGGGGAGAAGCATAATTGAGAATGTGTTTTTGGCACAAGAGATTATTAGAGATATCAATCTCCAAAACAAACTTTCTAATATGGTGGTTAAGCTGGTTATGGCTAAGGTTTATGATAGAGTGTCTTGGATTTTTCTCACTAAAGTCTTAAGGAAGTTTGGCTTTGGGGAGGGTGTCATTAACATGGTGTGGAGATTGATATCAAACAATTGGTATTCAATATTGGTTAATGGGCAGACTAGTGGTTTTTTCAAGCTAGCAGAGGGCTGAAGCAGGGAGACCCTCTCTCCCCACCCTTTTCATCATTGCTGCTGAGGTACTGTCTAGAGGTCTGAACAATCTGTTCCTCGATGAGGATTACAAAGAGTTTGGAATGCCTAAATGGAGTCCTAAAATCAACCACCTGACTTATGCAGATGATACTATCCTTTTTTGTTCTGGGAATAGATCATCTGTGGTAAAGATGATGAAGATTTTAAAAGGATATGAAGAGGTCTCTGGGAAATTAGTCAATGTTAAGAAGAGTTTCTTCTATCTCTATGATAATACCCCTCTGATCACTGCAATTAGATTAAGGAGGCTGACTGGTACCAAATAAGGGAATTTCCCCTTCACATATCTGGGTTGCCCCGTTTTCTATGGAAGGAAAAGGATAAGGTATTTTGAAGATCTTACAAGGAAGGTTGCAAGAAGAATTCTACAATGGCAGAACAAGTTTCTGTCATTTGGTGGGAAAATGGTGCTTGTTAATCATGTTCTGCAAACTATGCCTATATATCTGTTATCTGCCATGAACCCTCCCAAGGGTATTATTGAGAAGATTCATAGAATTTTTGCTAAATTTTTCTGGAGTAAGGTGGACATTGGATTCAGAGTAAGTTGAGGGGGGCTATTTCTGAAGACATGGTGCTGCATATTGTTGATCATATCAAGCCTATCTCAATTGATGTCAATGATAGACCAATATGGATGGGATGCAATTCTGGAGAATTTACAGTTAAATCTGCCTTTCAATGCCTGAGATAGAGAAGGAATAGAATTAAATGGGAAAAACATGTTTGGGTGAAAGGCTTGCCTGAGAAAATCTCCTTTTTCATGTGGAGGGTGATCAACAGGAATGTGCCAACTGATGATAATGAGAGGAGATTGAATGTCCAACTGGCATCCAAATGTTACTATTGCGAGTCAGGAAACTTGGAGATAATGAAAAACCTTTTACTAACAGCTCCCATAGCCCAAAAGCTATGGAAGCAATTTGCTTACTGTGCAGGTGTCTCAATAGAAGGAGAGGGCATACAACAGGTTCTACTAAAATGGTGGGAATATGATCTGAGGTCAAGAGGGAGAAACATTATGAAGGTCATTCCAGCTATCATCATGTGGGAAATATGGAAAAGGAGAAACTCCATCAGAAATGGGAAAATGGTCAACTACAATCAGATGTACAACAACTATCTAGACACCATACATAATATGATGAGAGTTCTATTCCCTGGACTTAGTAAGGTATCATATAAATGGGAGGAGGTGTTTGAAGTGCTCAGGAGGTGGAAACCCAACCTACTATTCCAGATAGTGAAATGGCATCCACCTATTGATAATTTCTACAAATGCAACACAGATGGGGCCTCAAAAGGCAACCCTGGGCTAAGCTCATATGGATTTTGCATCAGGGATGGGATGGAAGATTTAATTTATGCAGAGGCAGGTGAGATTAGTTATATCTCAAACATGCAGGCAGAAGCCACAACCATGTTAAAAGCTTTGAGGTACTGTCAAGAACAAGGTTGGGTTAGGCTCAAGGTGGAAACTGACTCACTTGGCTTGCAAAAGATGGTAATGAAGACATGAAAGGTCCCATGGGAAGTTTGGGACATACTAGAGGAGATACAAGAAATGGTTATCATAAATAACATACACATCTCACATATATTCAGAGAGGCCAATCAACTTGCAGATTTCTTAACTAATGCGACGTTTAACCAACAAAACATGCTACAATTTCACAGATTCTCACAGTTACCCAGCAAAGCAAGAAAGATCCTAAACATCGAGAAGCAACAAGTACCAAATATAAGGATTAAAGCTCAGAGAAAGACAATCCATGAAGTTTGAGATAAATGGGGTCGAAGGGAGACAAAGCAGTAAAAAAGACAATATCAAAGGTTGGGCCAGACAACACCCATTTAAATACATAAGAACTGGTTTTCATCTATTAAAAGGATTTTTCACAACAATAAACAAAAGGAGAGGCGTGAAGTCAAATCTGGAGTGTTGCATGGCAAGTTGGAGGGGAACCGACAAAGGCTTCAAAACACAACCACAATCCCGTTATCAGCTCCATCTGCAAGGAAGGTAGTTGGTAAAAAATGAATCCACAATATCGAATAAAAGGGAAAGAAAAGATTTACCTGCTCAGATTCAAGACTATCAGGTTGGACAAGCACCAGGAGCTGCACAAGGAGAAACAAAGAAGAAGGGAGCAACCAGGGAGATTTCCCATATTAGGAAACCCTACATTGTAGGGAGATTTGGATATAATCGGGAGTTAGGGATGGACTTTGCAGTCTTAATTTGTTTTGGGCCAGTTGGGCCATCTGTTAAGTATTGTGGAGTTTTTTTTGATGAGGAAATAAAAATGGACCCATGGGTTGTCCAAAAATATTTTTTTCTAAAAAGAAGAAAAAAAAAGAAAAGAAAGGAAAATAACATGTATTGGGCCCCTGCAACTCACGGTCTTGGCCACTAGTATATCGATAGCTAAATTTTTTTTCTTTTTATCTCTAACATATAGAGTCTCTTGGAAATAAAATTTGAAGCTACATAAAATAAAAGTAAATTATGCGTGCATTCTATCCTTCTTAAATTTCAGTATTTGTGAAATTATATTAAATATGTTATTTACACAAATATTTGTGGGAGATAGAGATTTTGGGTGTGTTTGAGATTTTAAGTAACAAGTTAGTAATTAATTATGTATACTAAGAAAGAATATAATTCTAATCTTGACTAATTATGTTTTTTCACCTTGTTTGGAATCTGCATTGAGGACTTGACTAATTTAAATTTGTGTCGCTTTTTTAAGGAAAAACACTTTCTAATAAGATTTTTATTAGAATTTGAGACTCCAGACTTTGGTCAAAGATGAAGAGATTCTATCCATTTCTTAATCCACAATGATGTAATAACTATATGAATAAAAGGATGGTTAATTGAACACATTTCATCAAAAAAGATATAAACATAAGTCAAATATTATTTTTTATAAATATATTCCATGAAATTTTGAACATTCTCAGTGAAAGTTTTGGCTTTGTTACTGCCATCACAATTCTTTCGGCGAAAGTATATAACTATGTTTTACTTTAAGGGTGTGTTTGGTATAGAGGAAAATATTTTCCAATTTTTTCATGTTTGACTTAAATGTTTTGGAAAATATTTTCGAAATCAACTCATTTTCCTCCAATTTAAGGAAAATGACTTCCTTCCAAAAATTAACGAAAACATTTTTCAAAATTCTTATCCAATTTCAAATTGATTTTTTTAATCCAATCCCTACCATGATCCCCCTCCCCCAAAAGAATTGTTATTTTCTTAAAAATAAAATAAGATTAAAAAATTATTTTTGAAAAATATTTCACATTAAGAAAATTTTATTTTCCCCCCTTTCCTATTCCGACCCACCCAATTCCCCCGCCCCCCCCAAAAAATAAAAATTTATGTTTTTTTAAAAAAAATTAAATTTTGAAATTTTTAATTTTTTGCTCCACTCTATGCACCCCCCTGCCCC
>JBCEWC010011910.1:0-16293 GCA_038996855.1 Solanum aculeatissimum
AGAAAGAAATAAAGAAAAGAAACAAAATACTAACAAAAAAAATGAAAGGAATAAAAAAGAAAAAAAAGTAGTGTAAATTATTAATACATATAGAATAGGTAGAATCCTTTTAGGCTTACACTTGTACTATAAGAGTCCTTAGTTATATAATCTTGTACTCTAACCAGAGTCCTGATTGACTTGATATATTGTACTCTGCATATCATTATATATAACATAGACAACTCTCACGTTGGGAGTATCTTGGGAGAATATTATTCTTCACATGGTATCAGATAGTCATTCATAGCCACAACTACTCCACCTTCATTTTTTTTTAGCCAAGATGGTGTCAACCTCTGGAACAAGATTCGAACCTACTATCCCATCATCTCCAACTAATTCTCCAATCACTATCATCCCTGCAACATCATCAGGTACCAGTATCCCTTCTTTATCTTATTCATTCTCTTCTTTGCCAACCACTTTTCCTTATCATACCTCTTCTCCCACTACTTTACCTGGTCCATCTGTCAGTAGTGTCGGTTTTCCTTTTCAATTTTCATTCACCAGATTAGCAGATTCAACGTCTCTCTCATCATATAATCACGTTGCTGCTCCTACTGCACCAAACGTCACAAACCTGGTTACAATAAAACTTGCATCTGTTGAGGACTACCTCACATGGCGTACTCAATTTCTATCTCTCTTGATCTCTCATGATCTTCTTGGATTTGTCGATGGTTCCATATCTCCACCACATCTCTTTGTTTATGATGCATCCAGAACTCAGCAATCGAATCCCCTTCATCGTTCTTGGCTCAAGGTCGATCAAAGTGTTTGTTCTTGGTTATTTGTGACACTTTCTCGCGAAGTTCTTACGAATGTCCATTTACTATCTACTTCACGTGATGTCTGGAATTCTCTACAACGTCGCTTTATGGATGCAAGTCAAGCCAAATTTGTAGACCTAAACAGGCAACTTACAACTTTGCGTAAAACTAACTCTATGTCAATAGATCAGTACCTTCGAGAGGCCAAGCAGATTGTTGACTCTCTTGCGGCAATAAATTCTCCAGTTTCTTCTCAAGATTTTATTGATCATGTTCTTCTTGGATTAGGCAAGGGAATATGACACCTTGGTTGGGATTATCACGCACTTTCCTGTCCCATTGTCACTTGAAGAACTCAGGACGAAGCTTTTCGTTTCTACTCCATGAACAACGCTTGAATCGCTTCAAGGATATAGACTTTGTTGTCACTCATCAAGCGTTAGCTACTCAAAATGTGACCTCAAGTACCTTCAATGCCTCGAGTAATCAGTCTCCTTCTCATGGCAGTCGTGGCAAAGGTCGTTCTTCCTCTTATAGAGGTCGTGGTCGTGGTGGTAGAGGTCGAGACTCCTTTGGTCGAGGTCAACAACATCAAGTTCCTTCTGGCAACTCTTTTACTCACGGTGGTTTCTCCGGACAATCACCGTCAGGTATTGGTAGCTTCCCCCCTGCTTCATATATTCCTCCTTCTGTTAGTGTCCCTTCATCGTCCATTGGAATTTTAGGTCCCCCACCTTTTCCTCCTGTTTTTCAAATTTGTGGCACTCCTGGTCATTCTGCTCTTCAGTGTAACCATCATTTTAACCATGCATTTGTTGCTAACGATCTGTCTAAGTCTTTCGCTGCTATGTCGGTTGGTGAAACAAATGATGCTCCTTGGTATTTTGATTCCACTGCTTCCGCTCATATGACTCCATCTGAAGGTAATTTAATGCATAAATCTGTTTATAATGGCTCTGATCATGTCTTAGTTGGGAATGGATCTTTGCTTAAAATTGCAAATATTAGCTATGCTCAATTACCCACTTCTTCTCGTCCTTTGCATTTAAAATCCATATTTCATGTTCCCCAACTCCGCCACTATTTACTTTCTGTCAAACGCCTATACAAGGATAATAATTATTCTGTTAATTTTGACTCGTGTTCTGTTGTTGTTAAGGACAACCTCGGGTCAACCACTCCTTCAAGCCTCCAGTGAGGGCGACGTATATCCTTTATCTCCTTGGTCCTAGTTCTCTCCTTCTCAGGCATCTGTTGCTTTTCGTCAATCTGGTGATATATGACATCGTCGCTTGGGACATAGTGGCACTCATGTTTTAGGTAGTCTTAGGAAAAATAATTCTATTAGTTTGTCTAATTCGGTTAGTAATAATTGTGTCTCTTGTTGTCTAGGTAAGTCTCATCGTTTATCATTCAAGCAAGTGGAACATTGTAGTTCTCTTCCTTTGGATATTATTCACTCAGATGTATGGCAATCACCCATTTTATCCAATTTAGGCTTTAAATATGATGTTATTTTTGTTGATGACTTTTCTCGATTTACCTGGCTTTATCCAATGAAAAATAAATCTAAAGTTTTTTCTCATTTTTGTGCTTTTGTTTAGCACTAAAATAAAGGTTTTTCAAAGTGATGGAGGAGGTGAGTTTGACAATAAGGACATGCTCTCACATTTTGTTAATTCTGGCATTTATTTTCGTAAGTCATGCCCAAACACTCCTCATCAAAATGGGGTTGCTGAATAAAAACATCGATATATTATTGAAATAGTACGCACTGTTATAACAAATGTTACTCTCCCATTCCAATTTTGGGTTGATGCTGCCTTTTATATTGTCTTTACTATTAATAGGTTACCTACACCTATTTTACATGGTCTTTCTCCATTTGAGAAATTATTTCATAGGCCTCCTGATTATACCTTTCTTCGAGTTTTTGGTTGTGAGTGCTTTCCTAATTTGTCCGCTCAAGTTTCTCATAAGCTTACACCTCGTTTAGTTAGATGTGTCTTTCTTGGCTATGCATCTGCCTATAAGGGCTATCGTTGTTTGGATCCTAAAACTAGTCGTGTCTTTGTCAATTGACATGTTATATTCCATGAAGTAGTTTTTCCATATTCCGAGTTGTCTAATCCTCCCTCTATTGTCTCTCCTCCATCCTCTAGCTCTGATCCTCTTGTTGTCATGTCGTCTTTAAATCATAGGACTCCACCATCACATTTTGTTTCTTCTCCGCCCGCTCTTTTTCCGTCCTCACAACGTACTTCTTCTGTATCTCCAATTCCTTCCTCTGGAACTCAAGTTTCCACAAGCTGGTAGACTCTACTTTAACTGTGCCTAGTCCGAGTGAATTGTTACCAGTAGACTCTGCAACACCTTTGTCTAATTCATTATCTGTTATTAATTCTGGTACTTCTTCGTCTACCATTCTCTCACATCCAATGCAAACTCGATCCAAGTCAGGTATTTCTAAACCAAAGCAACATTTCTCCTTGAGTTCCCATATCCATGAACAAAAACCTTCTTGTTTTTCTCAAGCCGTGAAAAATCCAAAGTAGCAACAAGCAATGGCAGATGAATTTAATGCCCTTTTGGAAAACAAAACATGGGTCTTTGTTCCTTGTATTCCGACCATGAACTTAGTCGGTTCTAAATGGGTATATCGCATAAAATATAATTCAGATGGGTCCGTTGAGCGGTACAAAGCTCTTCTTGTAGCACAAGCCTTTCATAAAAAGCCAGGCATCGATTATCATGAAACTTTTAGCCCTGTTGTTCGTGCAACAACTGTGTGAATTGTTCTTTCCCTTGTTGTTTCCTTTTCTTGGCAGATTCGTCAATTGGATGTTAAAAATGCATTTTTACACGGGGCCCTTACTGAGGAGGTCTACATGAAACAACCTCTAGCTTTTATTCATCCTAACTATCCTACTCATGTTTGCAAGTTAACCAAAACCATTTATGGCTTGAAACATTCTCCTCGGGAATGGTTTCATCGCTTCAGTTCGTATCTTATTTCTCATGGTTTTGTTTGCATCAAATCTGATAGTTCAATGTTTATATATCGCTCTTCTTCTCATGTCCTTATTCTATTACTCTATGTCGATGATATCATTCTCACAGGTAGTCATAATGGTCTTCTTGATCAATTCATTTCTCGTTTATCTCATCAATTTGCAATGAAGGATTTAGGTACTTTTCACTATTTTCTTGGTATTCAAGCAGTTTGTTCATCTCACGGTTTTCACTTGTCTCAGCAAAAGTATACACATGATTTATTGCTTAAATTTCACATGCACACTTGCAAACCTATCCGAACTCCTCTTGCTTCTCGCACCTCTATCTCTCTACTGGATGGTGAGTTACTTTCAGATCCTAGTGAATATCGGAGTATGGTTGGTGCTCTCCAATACTTGACTATGACACGTCCTGATATTGTCTATGCTGTCAATATTGTCTCTCAATTTATGCATGCTCCTCGCACCCACTCACATGCATTCTATCAAGCGCATTTTCAGGTATTTGCAGGGAACTCTGACTTATGGTCTGACTTTGCGCGCCTCATCACCGACCTCCATAGTTATTGCTTACTCCGATGCTGATTGGGTTGGTTGTCCTGATAGCCGCCGCTCTACTTTAGGTTTTGTTGTGGTCCTGGGATCTAATCTTATCGCTTGGCGTGCGAAAAAGCAACCAACAATTTCCAAATCATCTATCGAGGCTGAGTACCGGGCTATCGCATACACGGTTGCTGAGACTTGTTGGATTCGTCACATCCTTTGTGAGCTTGGTGTCTTTCTTCGTGAACCAATTCATGTATTGTGTGATAACATCAGTTCCACTTACATGACCCGTAATCCAATTTTTCATGATCGCTCAAAACATATTGCTGTTGATTTCCATTTTGTTCGTGACAAGGTTGCCCAAGGGGATCTTATAGTTCAATATGTTCCGACACATTTGCAGTTAGCTGATATCTTTACAAAAGGCCTGCCTTCCTCTCGCTTTTGTTTTCTACGAGATAATCTGTCCGTGACTTCAACACGTCCAGATTGAGGGGGTGTATTAATACATATAGAATAGGTAGAATCCTTTTAGGCTTACACTTGTACTATAAGAGTCCTTAGTTATATAATCTTGTACTCTAACCAGAGTCCTGATTGACTTGATATATTGTACTCTGCATATCATTATATATAACATAGACATCTCTCACGTTGAGAGTATCTTGAGAGAATATTATTCTTCACATAAATTCTTGCCCATAAGGCAGGTCTGGCGTAAAATAATGGGACCTTATAACTGAGGGGCAATTTTGTCCAAAAATATATTCTTAAAGGAATGGAGGGTATTTTTGTAAAGTCACCCTTATTAGGGGCATTTTATCAAGACCATCCCCTAAAAGGGGTATTTGTGAACATAACCCAATAAAACATAGGCTATATTTATCTAAAAATTACACAAATACACGACCTTTATAAACTTAATTACTATTAGTCCCTACCATTTAAAAAAATTACTAAAATTCCCGTATTTCGCTATTTTGCTGATATATGATACACATTTATAAACTATTAGTTAGTTTTACTGATACCTAAAAAAATTAAACAACCAATTAATTACTGATATGTGTTTTAATATTTTCAGTATATTAAAACTGATATAGTCTAATTTTTAATAACTGATACACACAGATCATCAATAACCCTATAATTCTACGTTGTATCAATGCATATTTTTATGTATCGACGTTTCTCCAAAAATCAGAGATTTTTAGTAATTTTAGAAAGAGTTGATTTATATTGAAATTAAGTTTATAAAGCATGAGATTTCTATAATTTGCCCTATATTTATTGTAAACAAATTAGTTTTTTTTTTTTAATATATATATATATATATATATATGTAATTGTCCCTTATGAATTTTCAGAAAACTAAACATGTGAGAGCCCAATTAGTGGGAGCCCAAAACTCTAAAAGCGGCGTGTAATTGTGGCCCAAAATGAGAGCCGCCGAAGAAGTTAATCGTCGTTGAAGGGTATTTAGGTACATTACACTCCTCTCCGATAAACCGTCCGAATCCTCAAGTTTTCTTGATAATCGAGACGAGTATTTTTTCTACTATATATATAATAAATACTAGGAAATTTTGAAACCCAGAACGCGTTTCTTCATCCAAGTTGAAAAAGAGAGAAAAATCTAGCGTTTTCAGGATGAAAAGTGGTTCATCAGAGACCAAGTTCTTACAAGAATTGATTCTTTATGCGGCAAGCGCAGCTCTTAGTTGCCTCGTCTTGTTTGTTGGGCTCCGGCAGCTGGATCCCAATCGGGAGGCATCCAAGAAGGCTCTTGAGCACAAGAAGGAAATAGCTAAGCGATTGGGTCGACCCCTCATTCAGACCACTCCCTATGAGGTACTTTTCGCCCCTTTCCGCAACGATGTAAATTTACTACTTATAAATATATATATTTTTCGGTTTTCCTAATTCTTGATGATACCAGCTTATAGGTTGTTCAGAGTATTTAATGTTTTTGATATCTTAGTAATCTTTCACATATACCCGTTGAGTGTATGGGAATATACTATCTGTTTCCACAGAAAGAGCTTGGATGGTTGAGATAGTAAAAATGCTGCATCCAATTGCTAGTTTAATAAGAGTTAGCTTGCTTCCTAAAGTTAGATGGAAATTCGATTTGGATATTTTCAGCTCCCTGAAGTTATTGTTTTGGGGCTTGATTGCTATGTTGGAGCTTAATTTTGATGGTGCTGACTGTGTTAAAGAGATTAATGTAGCTTTCAGAACTTGCGCCATTATACTTCTTGTGGAATTATTGTATTTGTTATCTGGCTCAATTTTCTTATAATCTGGTTTAAATGATACAGTGCATTTTTTTTTATTGAAGACGACAGTTTACTTCCATTTTTCTCTACTGGTCTGAATTATTTAGATTATCGTACAGTGCACATTATAGTTACCTGACCTCTGTTGATTAAGATCATTATCCTATTGATTTGTCGGAGCTTCCTGCCCCCTGCTCCAACTTAGTACATAGCAGTATAATAAACCTGTGATATCTGAAAATTTAGGTTTAAAAAGGTAGATCAGCTTATGCTATAAGAGTGTATTTTATTTCAAGTAGGATATTTCTTTCGTGGTGTGAATAATTTCGAGAATCTGCTTTTTCAAATCTTCTAACTTGTAGGCAAAAATGATCTTTTTCCTATTGTATTCAATTATTCTCATATTGAGATGAGATAACTTATTTCTCTTTTGTACTTTGTGTCAACAGGATGTGATAGCCTGTGATGTAGTGAACCCTGATCATATAGATGTGGAGTTTGATTCCATTGGTGGGTTAGAATCCATTAAGCAAGCACTATGTGAATTAGTAATTCTTCCCATGCGAAGACCTGAGCTATTTTCTCACGGAAAGTTACTGGGCCCGCAAAAAGGGGTCTTGCTTTATGGACCACCTGGGACTGGAAAGACCATGCTTGCCAAAGCAATTGCTAAAGAGTCGGGCGCTGTTTTTATTAATGTGAGAATATCAAATTTGATGAGTAAATGGTTCGGTGATGCACAAAAATTAGGTGAGTGTAGATCAGTCTTGCATGGTTCATTTCTCAGCACTAGTCTATTCTTGGGTGTGTTGTTTGCCTTGCTGAAAGTCACATGACTGCATTGTATTTTCTGAATCTTGTTTCAGTGTTTGTTATTGAAGCTTGAAGCTTCACAAGCATTATACTCTGTCCGAAAGAACATTGAAGCCACTTGATTTTGGCTGGTCCTTTTTCCATTCATCTCAATAGTGGCATTCTGCATGACCTCAGCATGAGAGATGAACTGCTAATTTTAAAAATCTCTTTCAAGCTTTTGTCATGATGGGAGTTCTTTTGCTATGAAAATGCTATATGAACTAGTGAATTTGGAGTAGTCGAAAAACAGAAGAGCTTAACTTTGCTAGTACTTATTAGGAAAAACTTTCAAGATAATGTTGTCTGAATCACTGATAGTACAACAACAACAACAACAATATACCCAGTGAAAAACATAAACATCACCGATAGTGGCTTGAGATTTTTGAGGGATAAACATAAACATCAAATGGAGATTTTTCCCTTAAATTTTGGATAGGTCGTGATTCTTGGCTTAGCTCTATTCAGTTCCTGGAATTACCTGCTATTTTGTTTATATGTCAAATGGATCTGGAAATAAGAAAAAAAGAAGGCAGTTAAACCAATTTGACTCATTATGATTTAGCGTGGATATCATCCAACTCTGGAGTGTTTCAAGCTTTTAAAAATCTCTCTATTTTAGCTTTTTTCTCAGCTCATATTATTTCTTTATTGCAGACCGTATGTAATTAGCTTGTACGCGCATTATATATTGTTTGAATTTTAGTTTCATTATCTCGCGGCTCTTTTACTTTTAGCATTACCAGCTTTGGGCATCAGTAAGGTTATCCTCATATAAAATGATGCCTGTTTAAATGGCTTATTTTAAGTGTTAAGAATGGAAAACCACATCGCTGAGGATTTTCGGGAGGAAAATGTTGCAAAAAATAGATAATAGGATTAGATGCTTTATAGTCTTGTTAATCTACCTGACATGGACACTGGAGTAAGGGAAGGATATGGGGTATGCTCAAGGCATCAGCTCTTTCTCAAAAATTACATAAATGGAAGCTTGAAATTTAAGATATATAGATATGAATGATGTCTTGTATATTAGGATACAGTTGTACTCTTATCCTAGCTTGATTAATAAAAAGTACTCTTATCCTGGCTTAAGCATTTAAGTTTGATTTTGATGATCAAACTGGCTTTTCTTTACCATCTAATGAATCATGAGCTTTCATACTTCCTTGCTTCATATGTTTTGTTGATGGAATTAGTTTATGCTGTAAGTTTCATGCTTTCCATCAAGCCAACAACGTACATGTAATGGAGTAATAACTCATTCACGGTCATCAACTTATTGCTCCATATAATTTTATGTCTTCACAACGTGGATACCTTTGTCTTTAAACCAAAATAATGTAAGAAAAGTAGCACCCAAGTGTGTGACCAAGAAATCCTAATCGAGGCACAAAAAAAAGCATTTGCTAATATTTTTTCCATCTGCCTAAGCCTTAGAGAGTTCTACCTAGTACCTGTTTTGATGGGAGGTAGCGGGTACTTGAAATAGTCATTGCGCAAAAGCTGGCCCAAACACCATTGTCATCCCAAGCAAAGTAAGGTAAGAAATGTTAAGCATTCATTATCATGGATATTAGGCTGATTTGAAGCTTGATTTTGGGTGGAAAGGGAGAGAGTGGAGTTAGATCTGATGTCATTAATTTTGGTGGAGGAAGGGCAGTAAGAAAAGAGAATTGCTTTTGTTGAAGAAACATCAATACAATAAGCTCTTGCTCGCTGTATCCCTCTCGACACATGAACATATATGAATGTAAACCCAATGGATTATTGGAGCCATGTTAATGCACTGCACCAAAATGAAGGAGGGAGTAAATGATGCAGGCTAAAAATACAATTAAGGTGGCATTGTCCACGGAGAACCAGCGTTGTCGAAGACACGCTTAAGCCCCGAAGCAAGGTTCAAAACGTGTTGAGCACTTGCCTCGCTTTATGTGCGCTTCAGCATCGTCACCAGGGTTCTAAGGCATACTTTTCCTTGCCAATGAGCTCTGTTGAAGAGGTGACACTAAACAATTGATTTTTCATTTTATCATAACTTCTTTTCAATTTTGTCGCTCACATATTTGTCATTCATGTTTATAATTATTAATATTGTAATTTTTTTCTCCCTTTGTGCCTCTTTTCATTAAGCCCACACTTTATTTGCACTTTGTGCTTAAAGCCCCAACGAACCTTGGAGCGTTTTTACACTTTTTGCGTTTGACAACACCGTGGAGAAACCATGGAAACTGAGGGGTTTTCCTTTGTCTTAATAGCAAAATGGACCTTGAGGAAAAAGAAGCTGTGACCTTTGTTATGCTACAAGACTAGTATGTCTAGAAAATTCATCTTTATTTCCTCGAGTAATCCCTAAGTTGGGGTCATAAAAGTCTTAAAGCCATCAGTATCATATCATAATACTAATTATATTTATATGCTGTGGATACCCTTACTTGAATTCTCTGTATGATGACTCATGCTGATGATTTTATGTCCCTCATGTCATGAATGTCTTAAAAGTCCTTTAGTTCTATATAGTGTTTCAGCATGGTGTTATACTCAACTAATTGATAATCTTCTGAAAATTGCAGTTGCTGCCGTATTTAGTTTGGCATATAAACTCCAGCCAGCAATTATATTTATTGATGAAGTTGATAGCTTTTTGGGTCAGCGCAAGACCACCGATCACGAAGCATTAACAAACATGAAAACTGAATTCATGGCTTTATGGGATGGTTTTACCACAGATCGTAAGTACCTACTGAATCAGTTGCATACTTTACCAGTAGTTTTCTCGCACTTGGCAGAAGAAGTAAACACACGTACATATATGTGTATATAATGTGTGTGTATGCACCATATATGTATATGCTGTGGAGAGGAACTGATTGGTGAACTTTGTATCACTTTCAACTCCTCAATCCTAAGATAGTTGATTTTGGCATATAAATCCTCATTATCCATTTCTTTATTTTGAGGATCCTTCATAATGTGAGATGGTCTATCTGTTATCCAGTTAATGTGGTCTAGCTACAGTGTTTTGTCGGCTTTAATCATTGTCAAATGCCTGATGTAGAGAATGCACGAGTGATGGTTCTTGCTGCAACTAATCGCCCATCGGAGCTTGATGAAGCAATTCTTCGACGTCTTCCTCAGGCCTTTGAGATTGGGTTCCCCGACCGCAAAGAGAGAGCAGAGATTCTGAAGGTGATCCTGAGGGGAGAGAGGGTGGAAGATAACATCAACTATGACCGCATTGCTAGTTTATGTGATGGATACACTGGTTCAGATCTTTTTGAGCTCTGTAAAAAAGCTGCCTACTTTCCTATTCGTGACCTCCTTAATGACGAGAAAAGTGGAAAGCCTTCCACGGTTAGTATTGTGTTGTTTAATTTTTGTTGAAATTCTTAGTTGAATTTGTATCGACTTAGTAATATAAGCAACCTAAGGTTTATCTTATCCATTGATTCTTGTGGCTTAGGGTTCCCCCCCAAAAATAGAAAAATAAGGAAAAAAGAAGATAAGCATTGCTATTGAATATAAATTTATCTTCTGGGGGATTACGAGGAACCTTGGCTGATCAACTTGAACTGCGCTAGGTTTGAACAGGTCTGCCCACTGCCGATCCATAGGGAGGCATCGGTACCTTAAAAAGGAACCTCTTATTATGGTTCATTAAAAATTGCTTTCTGCATGTTTGGCCTTTTCATTTTCTTTTTGTTTTACCTCAATTCTTTTTTTAATATACTCAATGTAGTCCCACAAGTAGGGACTAGGGAGGATAGAGTATATCATTGAAATAAGAAGGAAGAGAAATATAAGGTTGTTTCTGATAGACCCTCGGCTTACGGAAAATCATATCAAAGCAGACAGTAAGAAAAGCATGACAAACCAATCTGAAAAAATTGGGATGGTAACTACAAGAAAATAGTGTGATAATCAAGGTAGAAGAGATAGCAGAATATAATAGAAATCGGAAGACAAGAAATTACTGGAGAAATATTACGACCACTTGTAAGGTAGGATAAGCAAGACAACAGGCTACTGCCTATTAACCTTCTACCTTAATCCGTATCCTCCACAACCTCTTTTCTAAGCAATGCTCTACTACCTACTAATTTTCTACCCTACCTTTTACCTCAACACTGATTCTTTTTTATCTTTCATTCCGTTTAACCTCAACTCTGATTTTCATGTGTCCTTGAAGAAAGAGAAACACATTATTGAAAAAAGTGGAGAGTCCTTTCATTTTTGTTTTGCCTCTTCTACCCCCAAAAGAAGCAAGTTTGTAACTGCTACTGTGATATAGTTAGTGCTCGGCCCTGAATTAGTGGACTTGTGCTCTTGAGCTTTGATGAATTGTAGTACCTATTTGTGATGTTGGTTTCTGTTATTATTGTTTATTTGATATCTATTAGCTTGTGTTTGGATTGAGAAGATTTGCCAGGAAAAATTGACAGTCAGTGTATTTGCATGGGATTGTCGGTAACATGCTTGTTTTTTCCATTTTATCTTAACAAGATTGTCACGGGACAAAGCTCTTTGTGTGAATATATTTATGTTTTTTTTTCTAGCAGGAGCCAAGGCCATTATCAGAATCAGATTTGGAGAAAGTTATAGCTACGTCAAAAAAAACACAGGTTGCTGCAAATGAATACAACTCCTTTCGTTCACAACTTGCCGGATTGTCAAGGCAAACAGAAACAGATGATCCAGTCCAAGCTGCAATCAGCGAGCTCTCTAAGCTTGTGGTTTCACAAATTTTAAATCTCCAGACAGAAAACCAGGATTCTTAACTGCCACTAGCATTTGCCATACATTATTATGGACCGGAAGATTTTGATCGTATTTTGGTTATGCCGGGTGCCAATATACTTTCTTTTCAAGCACCGTGTGCTGTTGTTATTCACCTTGTTAAATTTATAACAGTAGTCGTCATTTTATCATTGCTTGATGTTCACTGCAAAGGGTGAACTGTTGTATGCTCATTGAATGTGTAACGAGTAACCGAGCTATACATAGGCGGTTAATCTTATTTTTCACTCATTTTGGTGGTGTCAGAGACTTGCATGCATATGTGGGATATTGAACGGTTGCTGTGTCGTATTTAGGTTTTCTGCTATTGTATTATACAGGGTAGATTGACAGACTAGTATCGTTTGAAGTGGAGTGAATGTTTAGCCAGGTGAAGTGAATGTTTGAAGCTAAAATGTACAATATATTAGGCCATCTGTTTCTTGGCTTAACAAATATAATGACTACTTAAATTGTGCAAATATTGAATAACATGACTTTTGTAGTGGAAGTATAAAGAGGGATACACACACATACATGTATATATAACTTTAAAAGGGTTAAAATATTATCTAATAAAACGATGAAAATATATGTATAAAACATATATACGTACACATATATATATATATAAATATGATTTCTAAAGGTTAGAATATTATCAAAAAGAATGAAATTAATTTAAAAAAATGAAAGGAATATATATATATAATGTATATGTATTCATATATATGATTTTAAAAGGTTAAAATAATATCTATAAAATTAATAATAATAATAAAATGTATATATATACATACAAAAATATACATTCATATATATGTACATACATATAATTTCAAACGTTAAAATATTATGCAAAAGGATAATGAAAATATATATAAAATATATATAAATACTCATATATACACATGTATATATATAATTTATAAAACTAAAGTAGCATATATAAAGATAAGGAAAATACATATACACAATATATACAATACTTGAAAATCAAAGGATTATCATAAAAAGATCTAAGGAACTTTTAATTATTTTTTTTTTAAAATTATTTTGAATTATTGAAAAATTCGAAGAAGTTCTATAGTTAATTTATGTTCTGAAACGTGAAAATTAGGTGTGAACGGTCTCCATCTCCAAAAATTTTTATTTGAAGAATAGTGAAATCCGTCTTCCTAATAGCAGCAGAAAATATCAGGTACACATTTTTTTTCCGAGTTTGATTTAATCTAATGAAAGAGGTGAGTGATGAAAAAATATCAAATGCAGGATTTTTTGAATTTTTCTTACTACATTGCATCTGGGTATTGAATATTTTGGTAAAATCAAACTTTTTAACTTTGGGATTTCAAGAGATAAAAGTGAGCAGATGCTTAAGGACCATTATTCTAAGTATGATATTGTGTTTAGCTTTCAGAATGTAAAATTAGTATACCATCAGTTTCAATATTGTTATCTTTCCTTTACGATTTTCATTTTTTAGTATAAAAATGTTCAATAAATTCGATTGTAGGAATAAACAATTTTTTGGCAGTTAAGAAATAGGAGCAGAGTGTTTTAGGTTTTTAGCTATGTGAGGATAATAGTGAAGAAATAGGAGTAGAGTGTTTTAGGTATTTGATCCTGTATTACCGTCTCCAACTCGTTTGTGGTCTTGAGCAGATTCAAGAGGTATGACATAGTGTTTTAGGCTCAAGAAATATTCGAAGAACAATAACTATGTGAGGAAGATGAGCAGGAGAAATAGGAGCAGAGTGTTTTAGATTTTTAGCTTGAATCCATAGTTGTTCATAATTATCTTGAATATATTACCATTTTTTTATTTTTCAATCCTCTACAAGGGACAAAAGAACAATCTTGTTATTTTGTCAATAGTTTCTCATGTTTAGTGGACCTCTCAATATGATTTGAACCCATATTTAATTAAAATATTACTTAATTTCCAATCAATTATTTTTTTAAAGTATTAGTTGCAAATCTATAATTATTTAATATTATAATTTTAGAAAAATAATATGTATCTAGAATGTCTAGTTATAGATGAAATTTATTTATATTTATGATATATACAATTTGTCGAATATTGAAGTCTAATTTTTATAATTCATTTTCATTCTAAAATTTAAAGATCTAACAGAGGACAAAAGTAGGTAGGGTCAGAGGGCTCATCTGAATATCTTTTAGTGAAAAGTTATATTATTTACACATGCTTAAATTATTTCTTTATATATACATAGTTGATATTGAACCCCTTTGATTTTTTCGTGTGTTTACTTCTACCTATTTCAAAATGCCTTAATGAAAATTGTCTCTTGCCAAAACTATAAGGCGAGATGATTTTATTTGAGTGGTTATCAATCGACTGACCAAGTGAGTTCACTTCCTTTCAATCCGTATGACTTAGTTTTGATTCAAGTTTTTATGAGAAACCACAAACTATTTTACCATTCACTATTCTAATAATATTAAATTAAATTAGTTAGTATGGTATCGATACGTAGGGCGAATAACTAGTGTTCCTCCCATAGGTGTATTTATAAATGGAGAGAGCAACTATTTACAACCCGATTCACTAATTTTAATTTTTGTTCCAAAAAAGAAGAAGAAGATTAAAGTTAGTCTAACTGTCTTCTAAGTTATAAAAGAAGCATCATGCCTACTTTGGCAATTGGCCTAAACTTACCACAAAAAGCAGACAATCCCATTCTTCATTTTGGAACTTTTTCGGGAATGGACAAGCATGTTACTAAGAAAACTTTTAGAGGTATTTTTAATTTGCAAAAAGGTTATCAATCTTTCTTGATACCAAATTTCAGCCAACTTTGACGCGTAATTACATTGGATGTAATTATATTGTTTGACTTGTTCCTCCTGTAACTATTTGATCAACAAATAATTTGGTGTAATTATAATCTTCAATTCACAAGGGAAGACTGTGAATTATGGATAATTAACATATTTTAATACAAGCTGATTACTTTTTGATTTCTACTTTTATTTTTTTCATTTTAATTTTTTTTTATTTCTATTATTTTTATTATTCTAATATTTTTTTAAATTTTATTTTATTTGATAATATTTATTTTTCATTTTCTTTTCATTCTCAATCTTTAATTCTTGCGATTCCATGCAATTTTTCATATCATCTTATTTATTTGTTCCATATTTATTTTTTTCATTAGCATGATTTATTACTATTCTAATTTTTAAAATTAAAATTAAATTCATTGTTGAATAAAGTTATAAACTTACATTTTTTTATCCTTTTAAGTCATATTCATATACGTTATGTTTTTTTTTCGTTAATAGGGGTCATGGACCCGATTTTATTAATAATCAGCAAAATGGGCTCCTAAAGAGCAATATACAATGAGTCCAAAATAATGAAAAGGACCCGATCTAGATATACTATATATATGGGGGTCAAAAGCTCTAGACCCTATAAGTTTTCTAATCTAAAACCCTTCATTTTCTCTCGTTGTCTGTCGCTCAATATACTTCCCTGGCTTCCTCACAAGGCTTTCTATCTTCTCACGTTGTGGGTCACCAACTACTTGCACCGTGTTGTCGACTATCCTCATATTATCGTTATGTTAAAATTTGACATAAGAGTATCATGTTAAATTTTTTTAGAACTTATATTATATTTGTAGTTTCACTTGTTTTTAGTATTATTGACTTGATTTTTTACATTACAAGTCATTTATTTTTTTAAGTTAGATTTGATAGATTATCTTTTTTGTCAAACATTTTGATAATTTTGCTATGAAATTATATTAATAATATTAATAATTTTGTCAAATATACATTTCATAATGTTCGTATAAATCTTATATTTTTAGTGTTTATGATTAATTTAATTAAAATACACTAATTAAAAAAATATAAATTATATTTATAATATTAGTAAAGAAGATATGTTTGTTATATTGAAAAAATGACTTGTCTTCGAAAATTCAATTAATTATTCAATTAATTTGAATAAAATCGAATTCTCAAAATTTACAG
>JBCEWC010011911.1:0-16292 GCA_038996855.1 Solanum aculeatissimum
GATTCATGCTTATCCCATTCCCGGCAACATCCCCATAGCTTGAGTCCAAAGCCCCAAAATCCCTTAGACTTATGTGTTATTTGTTACTTTTACGCGCTTCCGAACTGATGATGTGTGTAATGATGCAAAGATGGCTTGATCAAGGACTCTCAAGTTCTTCTTCGCCATGTCACATCTAGGCCCTACTCTCGAGTCGTGACAAGTTGTCTCTTCGATACTTGAAGTCACTTCATAAAATATGTTAGGTGCAAAGGATAGTTGAACTATACTTAATGCATCCCATTTAATATTCTTCTAATAGAAAGTTGATGTATTATTAGAATTTTTCTATCAATCGTATGGATTGAATATTTCCTCTAAAATAATGTCGTGATTTGGATCTTTCAGATATTGAAACTGTTACACCACTTGAATCTTTTAATTTCAAACTTTATGGTACACATCATTACTTGTTTTTCCTTTTCTTCCATAGATACAATTTTTTAGCTAACAATATAAATGAGGTCATTATATAAAAATAAAAAATTTAGAGAAAATTTGAAAAAAAAATATAGTCAATAAAGAAAAGTGTCATTAAGATTAGGCTAGTTTTAAATATATTCAATAAAGTAATTAGTTATCACATATAAAACTATAAGTAGATATGAAATCTTCTCAATATTTTAATTCTTTTGATATATAATTTGGTCAAAATTATTCACGTTTTGAATACATTGAATTTTTGAAAAGAAGAAAGGAGGAGAAGAAAAAGAAAGGAGTCATTAAAAGCAAAATTAGAAGAAAGAAGAAGAATGTATTTGGCCAATTCGTATAATTTTGAAAATTAAGCTAATTAATTGGTAAAGCAAAGAGGTCATTGCCGAGTGACCACTTGCATAATTTGACCAACAGGATTTTGATTGCTTTTGAATTTTAAATAAATTAGCCAAATACTAATTTGTACTATATTAAAAGCATGACGACCATTAACAATATTATTTGAACTTTTTGTCTTTCATTAAAAGACTCCTCTTTAGATAAAATCGTCTTTTCATCATTTTTTAAAAATTATTATATTATTATTTTAATAATATTAAATATAATAATCATAAAAAAATTAAATGGCGAAGATTTTCTTATTGTGGTCAAATTCTCGCACAAAGAATCATTTTTCAACTAAAATAGACTTGATCCAAAAAAAATAGTCCTAAAAAAGAAAATCCTTCAAGTAATAATAAAAAAAAAAGAAAAAAGATCCAAAAATCAACCCAAAAAAGTCCATTTAAAAAAAAACCATCTATCTATATCTATCTATCTATCTATCTATCTATATCTATATCTATATTATCTTAAAAGTATGAACTCCCAAAACTCAAAGTTAAATTACGTTGATACCCCTCACTTAAAAATAACTCCTAAATTACGCAATTACCCCTCACTTAAAAATACCTAACTTAAAAAAAACTCTCCTCTAATCTGATCAACCGCTACTTTCCCCTATAGCTACGATAATTTACACCTTTTCCCAACCGATGCAACTTTTGAAACTAAAATTTTTCTATATAACCTAATCAAACGCTCTTGCATATACAACACAATGTCTTTTCTGATTCTTTTGAACTTCTTGTTCTATTTTGTGATTCAAATATTGTTTTCCCATTGTCAAAATCGAACAAATACTATTTGCCCACCAGCAAAATCCAACTACATCGTTGAAATCATTCTCGCCATTATAACTTGTAGGTTTATGCTGTCAACTTTCTCGACAATTTGTATTTTGCTCTATTTTATTAGTCGAGTATAGATCTTTTAATCTGACCATGTAAATATGATACATTTGACATAATTAATTTTGTTCATCCCGAAGTCATCGTTTGGTGAAAATTTTATGATAGCAGAATAATGATCATTTGAAAGATCTAATGGATCTAATACAAAATTGATCCAATTTTTCAAAAAGGAGATGATAATGCATAGATTATTGGAAGAAGGGATGTACAAAAAGATCAAAATGAAGGATATATAAGGGAGTATGCTCTTGAGATTAGTCCCTTTATTTGAAAATAAACAACAGAATAAGAAAGCCATTGTTAAAAAATATTATTGTACATGGAATCACATACTCTGATATTGTTCTATCTGAATGATGGTTGTCTTTTTTGATGGTTTATCGTGATCTTTATTGCTACTTGGCGACGAGTGCTCAGTTTGTCTTCGCATTCTGAAAAGATCAAGAGTGGTCTTATCAGGAGGCTTGGTGAAAAATATAACACCATATTCACCAACTAGAAATTCTTTATATTGTGGAAGGTTTCTTCCCATATAAGTTATTTGAATGGACCATACATCATTGGAGGTGTTAAAATACCATTGAAGAAGCATACCACTGAAATCCTTGATCCTACCTTTTTCACTACAACTCTATGAATTCCACTTACAAACATCATGTCATTTGACAATATCTATTACAAAATCATATTAAGATGAATAACAATTTGTGAACAAGTTGAAGATAAATGAGAAAAAAGTTGTGTTTTGTTGTAAACCTAAAGAAAGTCACCAATATTAACAATCAAACCATGTTCAATTAGTTTGACATCAGTCCAGTGATCGTCATGCATGACTTGGAGCCCATCATTTTGATCTTGAAGAAAAATGGTAAAGAAAATAGGATTTGTATTCTTACTAGTACTAAGAGTTAGCTCTGATTGTGGGCATGTCGGATAGTAATGGCATGCCAACACTTTTCTTTTGTCACATCCTACGACTTTCAGGTGATGAGGTTTTAAACCAAGAGCTTCTGATAGTAAGCCAACAAGAATGTCCCCTAGCTTATTGATATAATTTATGTATTCAATGGATGTCTTCCTGGACATATGATTTATGTATTCAAGGGATATTTTATTTGATATTAGAAAAAGATCAAGGAGTTACCAAAATACAATAAACATCAAACAATTGTGCCCTTTATTAAAAGAAAATTTTCAGAAGGCTGCTGAAGCAGAAACGCCTAGATGGAGTCAGAATCTGCTATACTTAAAGTAAATCCTATCCAAGTCAGATTTTAGTTTTTTCTTCTCAGATTTTCACAGAAGTATGTTATTTATTGGGAGAGAGGATCTGCATTTGATTGATATATATAGAAAAATTTCAGACTCAATGTAATGATCTTGAAGGTCATTTCTAGTATTTTTGACCAAATTATCATTTTGTCCTTCTCGAAAGTTGCCTTAGGTCATTTTTGAATAAGTCTAAAAATTATATTTTGAAAATCTTGTAAAAAGTTAGAGTTTTGCAAAAGAAAGAGTTTTAAAAGAGTTAAAGCTGGAAATTTCAAGTTTCGAGGTCATTCTGAGTTTGAGTGTCAAAATCTTATTTTGTCAATTCCATAAGTTTTAGAATACCAAATCTAGTCCAGGAGAACTTGTAGAACTGAATTCGGAGTTAAAACAAAGATTTTAGGCCAAGAGTTGCATTTTTAGTTCATTTTGAATTATAGGTTTGACTTTGGTCAACATTCAGAGTTCGAGAGCTTGTATCGAAATTCCATTAGTTCCAGTGGTGAAACTAACTATAATGACCTCGAAAGTCATTTTAGAATTTTTAATTTAATTATCATATTTCCCTTTTTAAAAGTTATCTTGAATTATTTTTGGATGAGTCTAAAAGTCAAATTTTTGAAAATCCTGTAAAAAATTAGAGTTTGACAAAAGAAAGAATTTCAAAGGCTTAAAGTTAGAAATTTTGAGTTTTGAGATCATTTGGAGTTTCGAGTGTCAAAATTTGATTCCGTTGATTCCATCAATTCTAGAATGTCGAATCTGGTCTAAGGGAACTCACATAACTTAATTCGAAGTTAAAATGGAGATTTTAGGCCCAAAGTTGCAATTCTAGTTCATTTGGGATCATAGGTTTGACTTTGGTTGGCATTCAGAGTTTGGGAGCTTGTATCAAAATTTTGTCAGTTCTAGTGGTTCCGGGTGGTGAAACTAAAGCTAGAAATGATTTTTTTGTAATTTTTAGAGCTTCCATGAATAATTTGAGTTTATGAGTTCGAAAATAGATTTAATGATCTTTCTCGGGTTTGGGACCATGGGGATTCCATATTCGAATTTTGACAGTTCTATTGAGTCGGAATCATTGTTTCCAATAGGGTTCTATGTTTGGATTGTGTTCACGGGGTTTCGATCGAATTCTGAAAGTCCAACTCATGATTTTATTAAAGTTGTGTTTAGCTGGTTTAGCTTTTTATGGTGCAGGTAGGGTTGTACTCTATGTATGTGCCTCTAGTGTCGCGTTCGCAAAGTCACATAATGTAGACCTCTGCGTTCGCACAACACTACCAGGATGGCCTCCGCATTTGCGGTGTGTCGTCGCATTTTTGGGCTTCCGCGTTTGCAGAGCACAAAGTGCACCTGCACAGTGAGTTATTTTAAAAGATGTGACTCAACCCTTTTTCACTATTTTTGGCATTTCAAGCTTTGTTCTAAAAGAGAATTTTCAAGGTTTTGAAGGCAAGTTGATTGGGTAGCTATTTTCTAACCTATTTCATCGATTTTCATTGATTAATTTATGAATTTAACCTCTAATTTTGGATTTTAATGGTGGAATTTGGGAATTTTCGAAATTAAGTTTTCTAAACTTGAATTATTGATTTCTCTCTCATATTAGCTCCATTTTCGAAACCATTTTCACCGTTGAATTCCTTATTACATGGAGAACATTTTTATACTTTAATTTTCAGATTTTGGTTATATTTTTCAGTATGAAGTTTTTGACCAGTTTACCTATCTTCTCTAAATTAATTTATTTCAGTGTCATTAGACTTGTTATGTGATTGTGATACCATATGTGAGTATATTGTGGTGATTTGGAGTACCGTAGGAGGGGAAAGTGGCGATTTCAACTTGATTCGAGACTTTATTTGAGGCAAGTGGACTTCTAACCTTTTGTTAAGTATGAATGAACCTTGTATGCTCCTATGTATGTGTAATTGAGTATTTGAGGGTAGAAATATATTATTGTAAGTTTCAGCATGACTTTTTATATTGAATACTTGTTCATGTGGTGCTATATTATTTTATAAATTAATTATGAGTTCATAATCTGTGTGATCTTGTGAATCATTCGACATTGATGATATTGAAATACTGATGATATGAGACATTGATGGTATTAAGATACTGATGATATTGAGAAATTGATGATATTGAGATACTGATGATACTGAGACATTGATGATATTAAGATACAGATGATATTGAGACATTGATGATATTGAAACACTGATGATGTTGAACTACTGGTGATATTGAGATCATTATGATGTTGATACTATGATATAATTGTGATCATGCACATTGTATTTTTTATTATTTATGCATTGATACTTGTGATGACTACGGTAGAAATGTGAATAAGGCAACATGTGGATTGATGAGTGAGGTTTCTACTGATCGGGCCAAGGTAATATATCGACGGATATTGGGTCCGAGGTGATTTTTGGATAGGTGAAATGAACCAAGGTCATTGTTGGTCATGATCACAGAAACATGGTTCTTGTGTGGCCCCATGGGTTTCGACTAAGGCGGTACATCTGCTCAGCGGATGTGTATTCTAGGACAAACATGCATCATGGTTACTTGACATTGTATTGCATTATGTACATTTCATGGCATCCACTCCATTCCATTTCATATTTGTTTGATATTGTTGTATATTATTTATGAGGTTGCATACTTATATTATTTTTTATTATGAGATAGTGTCGGATCTATTTATATACATGTGTATTGAAATATTATGCCAAGTGATAAGTATATTTACACTATTGTGATATGTATATTATATTATGTTGGGACTTTTCTGAGTGCAGGGTTGTAGTTTGACAGATTGTGGTTGGGATTTAAGGAGTTACTTGTATTTTTCATTGCTTTATTTAGGTTAGTTCTATTTTGCTGAGTACCCTGTTGTTTGGTGCTCACCCCCTTGCTACATTTTTATAGGTTGTGAGCTCGGTCCATCTTACTAGACTTCTATTTGTTGGATCGAGATTTTGGATTACTTGTGAGGTAGTTGTTCATGTCTCTAGCAGCCCTTCGAGGATCTCATTCTATGTTTTTGTTCTATTTGAGGACTAGACATTATGACTTGTATTTTATTTGAGTACTCGATACATAGAGGCTTATACATATGACACCAGTTCTTGAGTTGGTTGTATTAGTTTTCTTCCGCATTTATATATTTTATTACACTGTTATCTTTTGCTTTTACTATTTTGTTCATTTGTTGAATTTTGAGTTGACTCACCTTAGTGTGTTAGGTGAGTGCCATCACACTTGGATTTCTAGTTGTGACACTAATGCTAGAAATGACTTTGTTGTACTTTTTAGAGCTTCCAAGAATATTTTGATTTTTGTGAGTCCAAAACTAGTTTAAATGATCTTTCTTGGATTTGGGGCCACAGAGGTTTTGGAGTCGAATTCTGACAATTTCATTGAGTTTTGATCATCGTTTCTGGTAGGGTTCTATGTTTAGTTTATGTTTACGGGGTTTTGAATGAATATCGAGGGTCCGTGTTGTGGTTTATTTGAGTTAGTTTTGCTGGTTTTTTTACTGTTTTTGGTGCAGGTTCAGGTGTCCTCCGCGTTTGCACCTATAGCTCCGTATTCGCGGAGGTCAATTTGCTTAGACCTTTGCATTCACGGGATAGGGACCACGTTCGCGGAGCTGTGGGCGTGTGAGGCCCCCTGAGCCTCTGTGTTTCCGAGGAATACTTCCGCGTTTGAGGAGTGTTGGTTCCCCCTGACTTCTACATTCACGGATAAGGCTTCACGTTCGCGGAGCATTGTGGATGCCTGAATAGTGACCTTCTTTAAAAATGTAATTTAAACTCTTTTCACTATTTTTGACATTTTAAGCTTCGTTCTAAGAGAGGATTTTCAAGGTTTTGAAGGTAAATTGATTGGATAACTATTTTCTAACCTTTCTCAACTATTTTTCTCGATTAATGTATGATTTTAACTTTTAATTTTGGGATTTTAATGGTATAAATTAGATATTTCTCGGACATTGATTTTTAAACATTAATCATTGATTTCTCCCTCATCTTAACTCCATTTTCGAAACCATTTTCACCGTTGAATTCCTTATTACATAGAAAATATTTTCATGCATTAATTTTTTTATTCTGAGTATATTTTTCGGCATGGGATTTTTGATCATTTTACCCATTTTCTCTGAATTAATTGATTTTAGTGTCATTAGATTCATTTTGTGATTGGGATTTCATATTTGAATAGATTTTGGTGAGTTGGAGTACCGTAGAAGGGGAAAAGTTATGGTTTCAACTTGATTCGAGATTTTATTTGAGGCAAGTGGACTTCTAACCTTTTGTTAAGTATGAATGAACCTTGTATGCTCCTATGTGTATGAAATTGAGTATTTGGGGGTAGAACTGTATCATTGTAGGCTCGATCATTATTTTTTGTATTGATTACTTGTGATATGATGATCTTTATGAGCTTAATGTTCTATTTGTGATGAAAAGCCAAAGGGAAATTATTCCAACTAGCTTTGTATTGATATATGATATATTGAGACACCGATGATATTGAGGCACTGATGATATTGAGACATTCACGATATTGAGACACTGATGGTATTGAGAATTTGAGATCATTACGATGTTGATTCTAAAATATAATAGTGATCATGCATCTTGCATCTATTATTATTTGTACATTGGCACTTGTGATGGCTATGGTCGAGATGTGAGTAAGGTAACATGTGGATTAGTAGTTAAAGTTTCTATATCAAGCCGAGGTAATATGTCGGCGGTCTGAGGCCATTTACGGATGATCTGAGGTTGTGTTTGGATAGGTGACATGAGTCGAGGTCATTACCGGCCATGATCATAGATATACAATCCATGTGTGGTCCCCATGGATTTCGATTGAGGCAGTCATCTGATCAGCGGATATGTATTCTAGGATAGACATGCATCATGATTATTTGGCATTGGATTGCATTATAAACATGTCATGGCATCCACTCCATCGCATATCATATCTGATTGATATAGTTGTATATTTTTCATGAGATTGTGTACTTATTATATCCTTGTCATGATGTAAGTGTTGGATCTATTTATATACTTGTGTATTTGAGGTACTATGCTAGATGATGAGTATATCTATATTATTGTGATGTGTATATTATATTGTGCTGGGACTTTTCTGAGTGCAGGTTTGTAGTTTGGCGGATTGTGGTTGGGATTTAAGAAGTTACTTGTGTTCTTCATTTCTTTACTTTAGGTTAGTTCTATTTCGCTGAGTACCCAATTGTTTGGTGCTCATCCGCTGCTACATTTTTGTAGGTTGTAAGTCCGATCCATCCTGCTAGACTTCTCTCTTTTGGATCGAGCTTGCGAATTACTTGTGAGGTAGCTGCTCATGTCTTCAGCAGGCCTTTGAGGATACATTTCTATGATTTTGTTCTATTTGAGGACTAGACATTATGACTTGTATTTCATTTGAGTATACTATACATAAAGGCTTGTACATGTGACACAAGTCCTTGGAATGGTTGCATTTGTTCTTCCGCATATCTATCTTATTAGACTGTTATCTTCTGCGGTTGTTTTTGTTGTTAAGTTGTTGGATTTGGCCTGACTCGCCTTGGTGGGTTACGTGAGTGTCATCATACCCGGATTTCAAATCGTGACACTCAGAAGTTGCATCGATTGGAAAAAGGTGAAAATTGTCGCAGCTTTAGGGGAAAGTAGCTGCTGGTCAGGTTAGAGGAGGTTTTTTTTAAGTTAGGTATTTTTAAGTGAGGGTTAAATTGCGTAAAGAAGTGACTCGAGGTTATAAAAAAGACTATATTAGAATTTGTGATTCTATATTCTTTACTAATAATCATTAATGTTTGCGAAGATACTAAAACACACTATTAATTTGGTAATGAATGCCTTAGTTATATGAAGGGGTTCATCAATACCCTATATTTATAATGCCATAATTATAAGAGTAATGAAAAATTCAAGAGCATCACTTATCACCTAAAATATAGGCAACAAAGAAAGATTATGTTGGTAAATAAAATTACAATATCAAAAAGTCAGTAAAATTTCTCAGTCATACGTACAATTAATCATTTACATTATAACGAAACAAAGGCAACATTAGTTCGCTAATGCATATCCAGTAGTTTGAGATAATATATATTCGATAAGCATACGCATGCAACGCATGTGCGGTGAATCTAGTTAAAAAAAAAGGGGCAAAAACTTCTAAAAATTTTGACTTGATCTAAAAAGAAAATAGTAAAAAAAACCTTTCAAAATAATAATTAAAAAGGAATTTTTTTAAAAAAGTCCCAAAATAAAAATAAATAAAAAGAAAAAAAAGTCCTAAAAATTGTCCAAAAAAATAGGCCAAAAAATATGAGAAGAAAATCAAATATTTCTACTAAAAATTTACCTACTATTTAGGATTGAAACAAACTAACATACAAAATATAAAGTTCTACAAACCAATACACTACTGTATGTATGCGTGTTTGGATGGAATATATGTATTGATTTAAAAATTGAAGGAGTTTTCATAATATGACTTTTCAGTCCCTACCCAAAGGAACTATAAATTGGTATCAATAAAAATTATAACGTTCAAGTATATGGCTCAAGTTATTGAAACTATTATGTTGGCTCTCTTACTAAAAGTCTCAAATAAAAAAAATGATTAGTAAATATTTTATAATTTAAATTATATTGTAGTAAAAAATATGAATGCATTAATATTAATTCATATCGAGGTAGATAGGAGGTGGACATGAATTTACAACTCAATAATAAACTAAGATATTTTTTCCTTGAATAGTAGAAGAACGTAGAATTATCAACATTAGTTGTAGTGCAGTAGTGATACTACTTCATTCTTAATTAGAGGTCTCAAAGTGTAATGATCCTGAAGATCTTTTTTTTTTATATTTTCAATTAAATTATCATTATTTTCCTTTTTGAAAGATGCTTTTAGTCATTTTTGGATGACTTGAAAATTTGAATTTTTGAAAACCATGTGAAAAGTTGGAATTTTGCTAAGAAATGGATTTCTAAAGGCTTAATGTTTGAAATTGTGAGTTTTGAGGTCATCTTGAGTTTCGGGTGTCGAAATACGATTCTCTCGATTCCATTAGCTCCCAAATGCAGAATTTGGTCTAGGAGACCTAGCAGAACTGAATTTGGAGTTGAAATGGAGATTTTAGACCCAAAGTTTCATTTATTAGTTGAATGTGGATCATAGTTTGACTTTGGTCAACATTCGAAGTTTGGAAGCTCTAATCAAAATTCTGATAATTCTAGTAGTTTCGGATGATGAAACTAACGCTAGAAATGGTCCCGTTTTAATTTTTAGAGATTTTGAGGTCATTTTGGATATTTGAATTTTTGGTTAGTTTTAATGAGCTTTATCAGGTTCGCGGTCAAGAAAATCTCATAATCAATTCTGATAGTTCCATTGAGTCTGGAACGTCATTTCTAATAGAGTTGCATATTTAATTTGTGTGTATCGGGTTTTGAACGAACCCAGGGGTCCATTATGAGTTTTTGAAATAGTTAGTTGAATGCAATCTGGTGCAACGATATTTACTCTCTGCGTTCACAGAATAAGGCTCTGTGATCGCGGAGGTCTATTGTCTGTGACCTTCGCATTCATGAATCTCCATCTGCGGAGGTGTTAGATTTGTTCAGTTATGCGTTCACGCAATACAAATTACCTAAAACAGTGTTTAATTTTAAAAGTTGAGTTCCAACACTTTTTCTTCATTTTTAACATTTCTAATCTTGATTTGGGGAGATTTTCGAGGATTTTCAAGACAACGTTTTGGGTAACGTATTTCTAACTTATATCTCTAATTTTCATTGATTAATTCGTGATTTTAACATAAAAATTTGGATTTCGAATTGGAGAAATTAAGATTTCCTGGACATGAATTTTTGATAGAAAATTCTTGATTGAGGACTCAAATCAAGCCTTTTTTCGAAACGGTTTGCATCATTAGATTTCTTATTACTTGAAAAAATTTTGTAAAAATTTCTAAATTTTGGAAAAAAAAATTTGTCACGCCCCGAGAGGGTAACCTTGGCGTAGCCAGCACTCAGAAATCATTGTCGGCTTCCAAGTGAACCTCTTGAGCTTATCACCTTCATTAAATCATAGTTGAACATATTAGCGAAATACTTAATATACAAAAGGTGGAGAGATCTCAATATATATAAAGGTCATAGGCCAACAATCAAATTTCAATTCTCTGACATAACAATAGTTTTAAAAAAAATCAGTCAAGAGATAAAGATCATAATATCAACTCATCACTATCTAGTCTATAAAGCCTCTGACTCTACTATCTATATGGTGTCAATGACAGGTTCATGGCTATCTCAAATCAACTAAAAGAAAATCTAAACTCTAGTAGCTAGATGATAGTAATATGAAAATCCTCCAAAAGCAAGGAGGTCTTACCAATCAGCTGAATGAGAATATATCCTTAATGATGCGTCTGTTGATGATCCCTAACACTTGTCTCGGTATCATAAAATGATGCAGTCCAAATGAACGTCAGTACATGGAATGTACAAGAATTAAAATGGTTGAACGAAACATATATCAGTAGATTAACATAGGATAACATCAACTTAGAAATACTTAATCAGAACGTCAAATATCTATCTAAAGCAAGAATAAAGAGTATATAATGACCACTCAATACCAATCCAATCCAATCAGAATCTAATTTAATCCAATCTAACACAACCCAATCCAATTTAAATCAGAGTACTATCAAGATAGAACTTTTATGAGAGTTTCTCTTATCCGACAACAATTACTTATGAGCCAATGATCGTACAAAAATCCCGTTGATGCTGCTACAACTGCCCATACCTTGCCAGGGTAAGAACCAATCGAATTCATAATGAATCTGGTCAACCAATTAAGTCCTATTGTTTCAAGATATTAAAATGGGGACATGTCCGACTTTAACGGACTTAGTTCACAAAATAGGAACCTGTCCGACTTTAATGGACTTAGTCCCCTCCTACGCTTGGCAACGTAGTTATTGAGTTCAAGTTGGACTTACTCTCACTTAATTCGATATTCGATACTCCTCCGAAGACTCAATACTGATAAACAATTCATTCCAATTAACAAATTAGTGAGTCTCCAATGGACTATTTCAGCTCATATCAAATCAATCTTTCAAATATTCGACCAATCAATCCCATCAATCTTTCAAGAATAAATTAGACAATCATGTAGGAGGACTTTCAGTTTAGACCAATTATTAGAGTTCAAATTTTGATGATTCACAGGACCATCAAGTTCTATCAACCTATCATCATGCTCTTATCATAATCGCAATCAACATTCTCAAATCAAGGCTCTAGACTCAATCCCTAGGTTCATTCATGTAATCTTGTATGAAATAACATATAGGGTTTATGAAATAACTTATGAGAAGTATTCAATCAGTAAAACCAAGTTTATGATGATCATCAACAATTGAAAATACATAGAATATATATAATTTACAAAAATGCATTCATAGAAAACATGCATAGAGGTCAACATTTTCACAATCTGTCTATTACCATCAACAGAGGCACATGGAAGAACATTCTCATGTTTGAGTTTAGCCTTACATACCTGAACATTGAAGAACAATGGAATTTGTAAGAAATTGACCTCAATCCTATTGAACTCTAGCCTCCTCTTTTCTTCTTAGCCCTAGTTCTTAAGATGAATTAGCGTAAATGATTGAAAATTCACACTTAGGAATTAATATAGAGTTGAATACGACCTCAAAATGACGTGGTTTTAGTCTAGGATGGGTGAGAAAAACACTAGAATGCCTTTAATTTTAAAACTAAATGTCAAGTATTATAATGGGGCAAGTCCGCGATGTGGACTTGTCATGCTTCAGTTCATTTTTTTGGATGGAAAACTTAAAATGCATTTAGAAATTATTTTTTCATAAAATAACACATAAATTGTATTTTTAAAATGCGTTTATGTGTAATTTTATGTAAATTATTTTTTGATTGATTTTCTAATCTCGTAAAAATAATAGGACCAAATTTAAGTGCAAGTCTGCGACCAGTCCACAATGCGGACTTGTCGTACACTTTTCTAGAATTGCATCTTTGCCCCAAAAATTTATCTTTTGATCTGGTTGCTCTAAAAATCAACCAAGATCATTTTTTCACACAATTTTCTATGTTGATTGCATTTCCGGCCTCTAATTTGCCAAAGAGTTCAAGAAGATGTGTTATGAAGCGTTCTCTCATTCAGGGGTATTATAGTAATTTACTTAGTGTTACATTATTTCCCCCTTGGGATCATTCACCCTCGAATGATGGATAACTAAAAGCGAACTCATAGCATGAATTGAATTATCGAGACTCTATTAGATTAATGAATCACAATCAACCAATCACCATCATACCTATCGATCAATCTGGACAATCATAAATCAAACTCTGGATAGAAAAATAAGTTCAAATTAAGAGTAAAGAATTTTCTTAGACATCCTCACTATCAGGCACGAATGGAATGTTGGAACTCAATCAATTCGAATCATTTAAACACAACAATCAGTCATTCAAACTCAAGAAGGAAGTCATCAACTCTAATCGAGAATGGGACCATCATGATATCAAGACTCTATGGACATTCTCAAGCTCCGCTCATCATCTCAACTGCGCTCCTTTTCATGGCTTTTTACTCCATCAATTTAAGTTTATAGATCCTATTCAAATCTACGCCTAACCATATCTTTTTATTTCGTTCAAGCCTAACTCTAAGTCCTAAAGTCCTAGTCCTAATATGATCATACTTATACCAATCTAAGCCCTCAAAATCTATATTTCATATTTCCATAGTGACCTTTACTTAAAGAATACTGCTCATCCTCATCACTTTAATACACTCATATAATGGCAATCATGCATTCAAGTCTATCACTCTAACCACTTTATGGCCTCTCAAGGTCAACATCACTTGAGAATCTTCAAACCTACCATAGCACATCTACACCCTCAATTGCATAAGCTTTTATCATGAGAACCACTAATATTCTCTTACCTATGTATCACACACATCAAGATTTTCCTAACACCTCCTCCATGTCTATAACCTTAAATGAAACCAGTAAAACATTATTATCAGGATCAAGAATACTCATTCTCTCTCATCAACCATCACTCCTCTAATATCATTAACATCTCTACTCTCTCTCATCAACCATCACTCCTCTAATATCATTAACATCTCTACTCTCTCTCATCAACCATCACTCCTCTAATCTCATTAACATCTCTATCAAGACTGGAAAGAAGGATCACTAAAAGGGGTTAGAATGAAAGATCATTAGCATGATTCAATCTAGAAATCTTATCTGAGAACATTCATAATGAAGTACGATCTCCCTCATCTTTCAAGACTCATTCTTAGTTCACAAAACTGTACATAATGTAAAACTCAAGTCATATCTCATTCAACATAAGGCTGGAAACTATTGGATCCATGAGGTAAGATCAAAATTGCTGAATAAGTTATCGCTTCTCATCCTCAAAACTCAACATGAATGGGAATTAACATGTGGTGTATGGGACTAGGCCATGGACATGGCACTCATACACCAGATAAGAATGGAATGTCACCTCAACTGAAGTATATGGAATATATGAGATGAAAAAGAATTGATATCTCGTCTTGATCAGCCAATCACTATCAAAAACATAAGATCTACTTTGGTTCATCGCCTCATCATCTCCCCCTTATCTAAAAGGTCATCTCTCTAAGTTTCTAAATCAATTCCCTTTTTGTTAAGCTATAAGTACATATCTCCACACGGACAAGGAATCACTATCCCCCAGAACATCTTAAACTCTTTTATTATATTATAGTCACATATATAGAATAGTCACTAAGACTCTCTTTGAAGATACCACTCTTAGATTCCTCCTATCTCTATGAAAATCTTTCTATATTTGCTACTCTTATTGGCGTACATAAATGTTTTCCACAACTCTTACAATCTAACCTTTTCTTTTTACCTACTGACACTCAACATCTGTGCTCCCATAAATTTAATTGTATAAAAATTAGACTATAATGGAACACTCATCATCATCTGTCTATAAGCCCCAATCGACTTAATTACTCGGGATGACAAAGAATGCTTACACCAACCTACTCCAAATTGACAACTCCAATATACTATCTAGATTCTCATAGCAGTCATAACTTAGAGCTTCACACAACTTTACACTATCATGGATACACATCTTAAGCCTCTTCGTATTCACTATTCCTACCTAAGGGGCACTTGTACCCTGCCCATAGCATCATTTTCCTTACAAATCAGTGTCTTAATCTCAAACATACACTATAGAAAGCCTCTTATAGAAAATCTCCAACTAAGACTATCACTATCACAATGCTACGAGGATTTTTTTGGTGTAGAAAGTCTCAAATTCAGAATATTCCGCTACGCAAATTTCCTGAGAAACGAAGTCATAAGCATGTAGGTTCAGAGCTAGACTCCTCTTTCACACTACTCCTCAAAATTCAAGCTTAGGTGTGATGACCCGTTGGTCATTTGAGAATGAGTTTACACTTTTTCATAAAAGATCCTTTTCGTAAATTTAAATTGAAAACTTTGGATTGTTCAGTAATTACTATTATTCAGTTGACAATTAATTTTAGATAATTAATTTAATGGATGGATTAAATTAATAATTTAGTTAATATTCTATGCCAGTTATCTTATATATGTTAAAATAAAATTAGTAGAATTAATCATTTTTAATACTTAATTCATTTAGAAAGAAATTAAAAAAAAGAAAAAAAAGAAAGTTAAAGTTAAAAAGGGCTGCTCTCAGCCCTATGAAATACGAGAAACAAAAAAAAATGGAACAACGAGAAAGGGGAAAAAAGAAAGAAAGAAGGAAAGAAGAAAAAAGAGAAAGAGAAGAAAAATTATGATTTTCATCTCCAAGCGTCAAGGTAATTATTCTCATCTTTTCTATTAAGTTTTCATGAGATTATGAATAGATTTTTAGGATAGAAACGTGTACAATTTATATTAAATTAAGAAAATATAGTCTTAGGATTCCTAAAATAAAATTTTGATTTGGGGGTCGAATAACGATTTGTTTTAGCTGAAATTTGATGCACAAGTTTATTTTGTTATGGGTAAACATAATTTGAAAGAAAATTTCAGATTCGATATCTAGGGCTCGGGGTGACTTT
>JBCEWC010011912.1:0-16291 GCA_038996855.1 Solanum aculeatissimum
ACCTTTCACCTACAAACAGATGGTCAAGCCGAAGGAACTATTCAAATTCTTTAGGACATGCTTAGGATTTGTGTTTGGGAATCTAAAGGAAGGTGGAATGAGCATCTTCCGCTTATTGAGTTTTCCTACAACAATATCTATTACTCTAGCATCAGAATGGCTCCCTTTGAAGCTCTATATGGTAGACATTGTAGATTACCAGTTGGATGGTTCAAAGTCGGAGAAATGAGTTGGTTAGGTCCGAATTTGGTTATGGAAGCTCTGGAGAAGGTAAGATTGATAAGGTAAATATTGAAGATGGCTCAAAGTAGGCAAAAGTCCTACTATGATATGAGGTGAAGCAATCTTGAGTTTAGTGTTGATGATTGGGTGTATTTGAAAGTCTCACCCATGAAAGTGTAATTCATTTTTGCAAGAAGGGAAAGTTTAGCCCTAGGTATGTATGGCTTTACAGAATCTATAGGAGAATTGGTAAGGTTTCTTATGGGTTGAAGTTGCCTATGGAGATGAGTATGGTTCATCCGGTCTTTCATGTGTCTATGTTGAGGAAGTGTATAGGTGACCCAAATTCTATGGTGCCTTTGGAGGTTGTTGGTATTGAGGTGAATTTGGAATATGAAGAAGTTTTGATTGAGATATTGGATAGTAAAGTGAAGAGGTTGAGAAACAAAGATGTAGCATCCGTCAAAGTCCTTTGGAGGAATCAACAAGTTTAAAGTGCCACTTGGGAAGCTAAAGAAGACCTGAAAAGCCTAAGGTAATAAGTTAATCCTATCAATGGAGTCAAGTTATGTAGTTCAGCCTTTTCATGTCATGTTCAATGTATATATACTCATAGTAAAAAGATTTGATGATTTTTGATACATAAGTTTGTGATTTTCATGAAAATGATGTTTAAGTTGCATTGATGCAGTTATGAGGACTGAAAGTTGTCTAATCACTCTTATTAAGTATGATGCCATCACATTTGTGGATGAAGGTTCCCAAGGGGAAGATATTGTAACACCTCCCACGCGACTTAAAAAATCCTTATGGTGTATTTCTTGAACTTCGTGCAAAATTACACTATGAGAGAACCAGAGAGCGACACACCTTTTCTCCCTGCATGTGTAAATTTTTTCAAATTTTTTCTTTTTCGAGTGAAGCCAATTGGGTCATAACCCAACACCCTTAAAGATGGAATTTCTCAATCATTTTAGCCACTTTTGCTCTAATTCTCACTTAAACACTCCCAAAATCGTCATCAAAATTCCCCAATCAATTCCAAGGTTCTCAAGAGATTTCACTGAAGTTCAAGCACTCAAGTGAATCCTTCAAGCCTCCTCAAGTTTCCTTCAAGTAAATTCAAGGCTTAAGGTATGTGGGTCTTTCATTCATGGGTCCTTTCACCCATGAAGCCCAACTCTTCTTTTTGATAAGATTTCATGATTCAAGGCTTGATACTTTATAGGTATTACTTATTATTCACTACAAGCATGATTTAAGTTATTTTTTTTCAAGTGTTAATTTGATTATGCATGGAAATCTATTAAGGGTTTATCCTATGAGTTGATTTATGACTATTGAAGCTATGGATGATATGATTTATAGATTTTAAGATGGATTTGATGATACCTAAACTAAGGGTTTACTATTATGATGGTGGGTTGTTTTGAATGTTTTTCTAATGATCATGTTTACTTTATTCATGTCCAATACTCTTGTATTTCATGATTTTAAGCTCCTATGCATGTACCCACCATCTTTTGACAAGATTACATAATAAGGTTTCTTATGTTGATGAAAGATTTATTGCAAATATGCAAGACAAGTATGTTATGATAAATTATGGGCTCCTAAGCATGTATTGAACTCATGAAAAGTTCCTATGGTTGATAAGCAAGATTTTGAGCCTTTATGCTATGTTCTACCCTTTTATGAATGAATCACATTCACTAGAAGGGGTCAAGTATTTGAAATGTTCTACCCTCATCTGCAAGGCAAATGCTTACTTGAAGGGGTCAAGCATATGAATGAGCTACTCTTACTATGTTGACATGTTTTACAAGTTATGATTACACTTATGATTATGTCATGCATTTCGTGGGACTAGATTTAGCACCGAATGAGGCTTAAGGTGGGGCTCGACCCAAGGGGTCCTTATATAAAGTCTTGGTCACATCACTATATGCTACCATAGGTATATATTATTTCCCTAAATGGCCTTTTACTAGTGGATCCAACTAGGTCAAGTTACCTACCATGGTGGGGTATGGTTTACCGTGGTAAGTAGACCTCTCTTTTTTTGGTATGGAGGCAACATCAGGATTCCATGTAGTAGCTCGCTTGATCTTATATATCGGGTAAGGTCTCCTCCCACATATGCATGTTTTGACTAAGCATTAATCATACATATCATATTGAGCTTATATTCATTGTATATGATTATGTATCTTATTTATTTATGGCTTATGTTTCCTTGTTGCATTGCACCCCACATACTTAGTACATTCAAAGTACTAACACATACTTTTTTTCCTAAATGAACTAATCATGTAGGGTCCAAAACTCCTATTCATCCACCTCCTCGTGGCTAGTAGTTGGATTGAAGATTGCTATTGGTGAGTTCACCATTTCAAGGACAATAACCACTTTCTTTCATACTATGTTAAAGACTTATTTACTTTTGAGGGTGAGCATGGGAGATATCTTGGCCCCCGTTCCACTCATATTAGAGGTATTTTTGGATATATGTGATGAGCTTGACTCTTATGATGCTTATGTATTTATGAAGACTTCCTTTAGTCCCTATCCTTTGTATATATTTGTTGTATGTTGATGGTACATGATGGAAGTCCTAAGCCCCCACTTTCCATAACTTGAGTCCTACTAACCCTCCCCTTGGTCTTTACTTTCTATTTGGTGGTGGAAGTTTCTATTCCCTTTCTAATCCCCTAGCATGAGTCCAAAGCCCTGTTTCCCTTAGATTTATTTGCTTGATGTTTTCTCATGCTTCCACAACCAAGGATGTGCTTACTTATGCTTAGAGTCTTGTTTGGGGTTCTTTCGGGTTCCCCATTCCCCATGTCACATTGAAGCCCTAGGCTTGGATCGTGATAGTAGTAAAACAGGATGCGCTAATTTACTAAGCATGTAGGCAATGCAATAAAATATCAATCGCATAGTACATTTGACCAAGTAAAATATCATGATAAGATAGGTATTTAAAAGTATAGGTAAACAAAAGAATGGTCAATGCACAAGTAAATCATAGATAAAATCATGTAAAAGGAAAGTACTTTTGACAGTCAAGTAAATGCATCATAAAGAACCATACATATGTAGCATAACAACCATAATCGACAATAGGATCATGCGACCCATAACATGAAATCCTAATTTCTCCTCATACAACTAAAAAGGGAAAATCTACTTTCAAGGGTAGACTCTACCCTACCAAGTGAGTAATCATGAACATGTGCTATATGTGAATCTACTAGCTAGACCATATTGACAATAATCCTATAGTGGCATGCATTTATGAACCTAAAGATTGCTACTAAGGACCCCCTAGCTTGAGTCCCTACCTCAACGTCCACTCGGTGCTAAGTCAAAATATCACAGAATACTTGTCATAAAAGTCATACTTATCATGGATTCAAAAACCTTGTCATAATTCATAAGTTTGTCATGTAAGAAAGATAATTCATTACTACCAACCCAAATCATAGAAGCTTGTTCATAGATTAGCTTATTTTCATGTAATTCATGTAATATGGGTATAGACCTTCCATAATTAAAATTCCTACCCCATTTAGAGTGTATAGGGTCTTAGATCACCTTTTTCATAAACTTGCTTAGAGACTTGAAATTTTATAATCATGACTTGTAATGAAAAATTGGGGTAAAAGTATGGGTTCACAAGTAATTGGCTTAAATTCATATTATTGAGGTAAATTCATGCACAAACATGTAAAGTGAGATCAATTGAATCAAAATTGAAAGAACCCATAAGCAATTTCATGAACCCTAGATAGAATATAATAGAATTCACTTGTAAATCAAGCAATTTATGATAATTCATGCATAATTGAGTAAATAATCATAATACAAACGATAATTCATGTAATTGAAATTGAGATCATGAAAATTCATAAAATACATGCTTGCAATTTGAAGAGAAAGTGAGGAATTCATTGGGATCATGAGTGGAAGGGACCTATGGATGGACACCACATACCTTGAGTAGAAACCTAGCATGAAACCCTGATTTCAATGGAGTAAATTGTAGGGAACCCTAGCTTGGCCTTCATTGAGCTTGAGAGAAATTTGGATAAGAAGACCTAGAAAAATTTTGTTGAAATTAGGGAAATAATTGGGATTGGGGTGAAGTATTTGTACAAAAACAATTATGGGTAGTTTTATAGGGTCAAAATGATGTAGTTTAGGGGTTAGGAGGGTAGAAAATATAAAACATATCCCTCATTAAAATTTACCAAAAAAGATCTAAGAGACCTTTCTACGAGTCGTAGATCAGTCTATGACTCGTAGACTAGGTTTCATAGGTCCTAGACCAAATATCATGATTCTAAATCTCAAACCACGAACCAACTCTACGAGCCCATCCTATATTCTACATCCCGTAGATAACTCTCGTAGAGTCACTCATTACTTAGCCAAATTTCCATGTTTTACTATGCAATCCACAAATTCAAACCTATGGCCCGTAATTCCTTACACAGGTTGTAGAATACCCTTCGTACGTGGCCTCTATACTTATCAAAAATTTACCCATCACTGTCCTATCTATGAGACCTAGTTATGACTCATACATTCTTGTACAAACTCATCCTGTAGGGTCATATATCCAAGTTCAGAGACCTTAAATTCCACTCAATCATTGACCCTATCCACGATACGTCTACGGGTTGTGGATCACATTATGATTAGTACTTAGCTCTCGTGGTTCATAAAAAATTTCAAAAAAGTTTCCTAGTGCAAGTGTCATTCACAAAACCCCATCTATGACTCATAGAGTTGTCCATGGCTCGTAGACTGGACTTGTGGTTCCCACACTAGAAATCAAATTTCTGTATTTTCCCTTTATTTTGACTTTGCAACTTATTATATATCTCTCCCTTGGGAACAGTTGTCCTCAAATGAATGAAAGGTAGCTTGAATAAAATAGAATGGATATCTAACGACCCAACATGAATGCACTAATGCAACTTAATTCATGAAATTTTAAATTTTTTCTTAAAACACCATTTAAAATCCATTTCATGAGCATGCACGCTTATGGTATGACATGAAAAAGCTGAAAAGCAGAAATTTGGAGGATTTGAGCATGAATAACTAAATACCTTGGGTTGAAATGGAAGGAAAGAGGTAAGGATGTACTTTCATCATATCCGCTTCCACTTTCTATGTAGCATTTTCAACTTCTTGATTCCTCCATAGTACCTTAATGGATACAACTTCCTTAATTCTCAATCTTTTTACTTACTAGTTTATAATTACAACTAAAGCCTCCTCGTCAGTCAAATTTTCTTCAACACCTACTTTCTCCAATGGCACTATGGAACTTGGATCATCCACATATTTCCTCAACAATGACAGATGAAATATTGAATGAACCACAACCAACACTAATGGAAAAATCTAGGTCATAGTCCACCTTACCAATACATCTTAGGATCCTATATGGGCCTGCATATTGGAGACTAAAATTTCTTTCTTGCCAAAATGCATTACACCCTTCATGGATTAATCTTCAAGTAGACTCAATCATCAACATCAAATTCGACTTCTCTTCTCCTCACACTCGAGTAAGAATTTTGAAGACTTTGGGCAACCTTTAGCCTTTCTCTTATAAGTCTTACCTTTTTTATAACATCAAATGCTAATTCAAGTACAATTAAAGCTATTTTACCTACTTCAAAATACCCCAACAGAGACCTATATCTCCTACCATACAAAGATTCAAAAGGGGCCATTTAGATGCTTGAGTGATAACAATTTTTGGATGCAAACTCAATCAATGGTAGGTGATCATCCCAATTACCTTTCAAATCAAGCACATATGCCCTCATCATATCTTCTAAAGATATCTATACAGTTGTTCAATTCTATATTTTTCTATTCATTATCATTGTTTTCTTTTTGCTTGAGTTATTCTCTCGGCTTGAGGATAAAAAGTAGTACTTAGCATAACTTTGATACCAAGACCCTTTTCAAATGACTTCAAAAATGAGGAGTAAATTGAGTACCAAGACCCTTTTTTATGTGGAAACTATGGAAGGACAAATTACAATTAGATGATACTTTGAGTATTTATGGAATTCAATTCCCCTCTAGATGTTTTTGTTTTGATCAACCTAAGATAGAGGACATATCCCATATTTTTCTACACTTTCCAATTTCTCAACAGACATGGAAACATTTTGTGGGCCTGTAGGTATAAGAATAGAGAACATGCACCTATTTTAAGTGATAAATCAATGGTGGGAAATAATAGTTCATCATCACGTGAACTACATAATTCATGATGTCCTCACCATCATTCTTTGGGAGTTATGAAAAAGGAGAAATAAAACACGACATGGAAGAGAGATGTCCATTAGTAGATTAATTTATCAAATTATGCATTCTCTGATTTTACTTAGTAAGTCAAGAAGGAAAAATAGTAAATGTTTCCCATACAATTGGAGGATAGTGGTGGAAGCTTTAAATAAGTATAATCCTAAAGTCAATGTGACCAAGATAATTTGGAAGCCAGTTGATGTTGGATGGATTAAAGTTAACACTAATGGTGCCTCAAAGGGAAATCCAAGAAGAAGCTCTTAGGGTTTCTGTTTAAGAAATGAAAAATGGGAATATTGTGCAAGCTCAATCTCAAGAGATAAAAGATTTGGCCTATATAAATCTACAAGCATATGGATATTTTACATGCCTTAAATTTTATAAAGACAACACAGATGGACAGAGTGATAATTGAAACTTATTCTCTGTTGATGAAAAATCATTGTAGAAATAATCTTGAAGATTCCATGGAAAGTTATGACTATTTAGAGGAAATATGGAGACTAATTCAAGGAAGAACAATAATTATTAATCATATTCTCAGAGAAGGAAATCTTTGTGTGAGCAATTTCAAGAGATGGAATCTCACGGAAGAAGGATAATCAATAGTGACAAGTCAATGATGCCTTACCTAAGAATTCAACTATGCAAAAGATGAAAGTGAGACTAAAGAAGAGGGAAAAAGAGATCCCCAAGCACACATTCTAAGGGAGGAGACCTACGGGGTTTCTTTTAAACTAACTATTTATTCATTTTTGCAGGTAATCACTACATAAGAAATACACACAAAGAAAGAATAATATAAAGAAACCAAGGAATACTAACCAATAAAGAGACATAACTTATTGATACAAATGAAGCTTCTTAAACACAAAAGGAGAGGCAACAAAGGAGTCACACACAAGTGGAAATTTGCCTTAATACATTAAAAATTAAAAAGAAGTGGTATCACTATCCTTGGATGTTCAACACAATGCCAAAAATAGATCAAAAGGATTAAACACCTATGTTCTTAATGTGATTCCTAAGAAATCGAGAAAGAAGAATAACAGAGCAAAAATATTTCTTCAAATTCAAGTCCAAAATGAGGAGAAATATGAAGAAGTTATTTACAAAGATTGACTTTTCAACTTTGCAAACCCAATCAACTAAGAATGCACATCAAGAACACAAGAATGTCAGGCATATGAACAAAAATGGACACAAAAAAACAAGCTAAATCGGAGAAAGAGGAGAAACCACCGACCTTACGCGCAAAGACGAAGCAAACTCAAATTAAAATAGAGACCACAATGTTCAATAAACATCGCCACAAGATTTGTACATCGGAAGAACACACAAATAAGTGATCTTTGAGGAACAAAAAATGAAGAAGGAGGAAATGAGAAGATGAATAGAAAAATTAAAAAAACATCAAGATGTCAAAAGGAGAATACAAGAATCATACCTTAGAAGAGGAAATGGATCATCCAATTGGAAGCTTGAAATGGCATTGGACAAAATGGAAAGAAGCTCTGAATCTTCCAAATTCAATTTTGAAACATAATTTACTTTTGTTTTTAGTTTAATTTAGTATTATGTATAAACCTTTTATTTTTATTATTATTTAATAAATAAAATAATCAGTGGGATTTGGACCCATTCACCTGAATTAATAATAAAAAAATATCATGATCTGAGATAATAGACAAAGACACACCATGAAGTTTCACCAATTCTCGAATATACATCTTTGCATAATCCTCGACACTATAAGAATTTTTGACCGATAAAAAATGAGTTGATTTAATCATTCTATCCACTACCATCCAAATAGAATCATATTGCTTATGAGTATGAGGCAAACCCATTATGAAGTTCATATTCACATCTTCCCACTTCCAAGGAGGAATTTCAACATCTTGGGCTAGAACTCCTAGTCTTTGATGTTCAACTTTCACTTGTTGGTGATGTGAACATTCCATCATAAATTTTGTGTTATGTCCAAAATTCCATTAAGGCGGACTGACACTCGTTGTTGAAAAGACTTGGGAGAACCAACCTATAATCGTGTACTATCGATGAACATTAGAAGGTGCTACCATAATAGGTATTCTTTCATGAAAGTAGGCAATATTAACAAGCCAAAAGGAGATCATATTACTAGGCCGTTGGAGTCACGATGTCTAAAACACAAGACAAACCCATACTTTATGATATATAGTCTACAAAGACTCTAGATAATGAACACTTTTTGACAAAGGTTGGGATTGGAACCTTACACTTAGCAATTATAAAATACAAAAAATATATGCCATGGACTCGGAAATCTCAGAAGGAACCTGAAGCTCAGTAATTGCAGCTGGATATCCTGTACTTATACTAGGTAGATCTACTAGCTCTTGTACCTGTAGCATGAAATACAGGTCCCTCGAAAGGGACGCTAGTATGAGATAATATACAGAATATATAAGGCATATAGAACTGTATGTGAAATAAGAACTCAAATGAAATCAAATACAAAAGTAAGGATAAGAGACCACCTTTACTAATATTGTGGAATCATAAGCTTTGTATTCTTTTCTTTTCTTTACCGTTCTTTACTTTACACTAAGTGCATAATATATAGTACAAATAACAATCTGATCAGTGATAAATATATAAATTGAGTCCAACCCATGCTAGGCTTTCCTTTCATCCCTCGAATACCCCCTGTAATACTAGAATCAATTCATGCTAGGTTATTCTTCCATCCCTGGGATACTACCCATAAATAAACAACTTCACTTTATATCTGTTCATTAAACATTTTTTATGGTTCTTTTAGTGGTCATTGTATTTTTGAGTTGAAGGACTATAGAGTTAACAAGTGGTATTAAATTAACCAAATAATGCACTAAGATGTAGAGAGTAGTTTACACAATTAATGAAATGCATAGGATCTGAACTAGCACATGGACTTTATTTAGCAAAACGGAGAGGTCAAGGAGCTTGGCATTCAAACTATATATGCAGGCTTGAAAATAACTACATATTGGAACATACAGACATGTCAAAGAGTGAAAACAAGGTCATTAGTTGTAGTGGAGCTTGTAGACTGCCTTATGTGTCCATTGCAAGGAAAAACCTAAATCTCATATCAAAGAATAAGAAAGTGAAAAACCTTACATACCTTTCTGTTCCACCTTGTTATTACCTCAAATTAACCTTCTTTGTTTTAAAATATTTATCTATAATAGAGTATATGATAAAACTAGTATTAGTAGTTAATAAACGTGTTTAGGCAGTCCAATCCTACCTAAAAATAACACTCAGGCAGCAAGCCCATAATTGCCAAATTAAGTGTGTTCTTTCAACCTCTCCATGTCTAATTATATTTGTACAACACAGTTTCATATCTAGCTTATCCAAGATGGTTTAGCCTTTATAATGTGCCTAATCCGTTTATAAAGTGTAGTGCATAACAACCTCACACAACACCCAATTAGGTGGTTTAACATTACACCCTTTTCCTATATTTTAATATCAACAATTCACACTCTTTATAAATGTCAATTAGGCTTCCCCCAACCTATTTACATACTAAACATTCCCAAAATAGTCTTAACAATTCAGTGTACCATGGAGGATGTGAAACCATAGTTTCTAATCTTCACCCCATGAGTTTCAATTAAAAGAATGCTTAAGATATCTTACTCACACTTGTGTTTAGCAGAAACAAAGATAGAGTAGTAAATTTACCTCAATTCACATAATTTATCATTCTTAACCTGAAATTCTTTAAGAACTTCAACTTCCCTTCATAATTAAACCAAAAAAGAAGAGAAAAGTCTCTTAATATATAAGAAAAATGAGTAGTAGCTTTTTGAAACATTCTGCCCCATAATTATACTCATGCATAACTAACATACTTTCTTTGTCTTTCATGAGAGAATTAAGCTGAATCCATAAGTTCTTTCACTTACCTTAATCTTCTAAGTCGAAGGCCTCTTTAAGAACCCTAGAGGTGTTTTTAGGACTACTGTATGAAGTTAAGAGAGATCAAAGAGAGAACCTTTGAAATTATGATTTCATCCAATATTAAAATGGTGTGAACGAGTTGTTTTCAACACCTTTTAAAGAACCATATTTGGCCGACTTTCTCCTCTATTTTGGGCCATAATTTATCAAGTAGGTGATCCACCTACTTGTCTCTTTCACTTGGGCCTTAGTGGTCTTCAATTCATTGGGCCTTGGTTGCATATTTTCTCTTTTCCTTTCACTTGTTATGGGCCAATGTAATGACACGGTTAGTCATTTTTTGGTCTTATTTGTGAAAATTACTATTTTTCTCTTTGTAAGTTTCTTTGGCCTATTTTCAACTATTTGAATGATTAAAATTGAAATTAGGAGTTTTTAAATGGCAAATATGAGTTTTGATACTTATTGGAAGCTTAAGTAATTGAAAAAGTGAGTTTTTGTATCATTCTGATGTTTTGGTGTCGGATCGGGGATCCATCAATTTCATTAGCTCTGAGGTGTTACAACTGAACTACAAGTAGTTGCAGAATTAAAATTTGAGCTAAAATGAAGTTTTAGGTCCAAAGTTTTGATTTTAGTTATTTCCGGAACCAAAGTTTGACTTTGGTAAATATTCAGAATTTGGAAGCTAGAATCAAAATTTTGACAATTCCAGTAGTTTCGGATGGTGAAACTAACACTAAAAATGGTCTCAAAATAATTTTTAAAGTTTCCGGGGACAGTTTTCATATTTTAATGCATTAAACTAGTTTTATCGACTTACATTGGTAAATGCGGCGTGGAGGCATTGAAATCTATTTCTCATGATTCCGTTGAGTCCAGATTGTCATTTCTGGTATGGATACATATAAACTTTGTGTAATTCTTATTTTGGATGAGTTTAAGTGGTCCATTCAGAGTAGGAAATTGGACTTGGTATTGTTGGTTTGCTGTTATCTGGTGCAGGTGATGTTACTTCTCCGTGTTCACGGATAAGCTTCTGCGATCGCAGAGTTGATGATGGTTTTGCACTCCGTGTTCATAGAGCACACGTGTGTGACCCCTTCACTCTATTTGTTACTCTCCGCGTTCGTGGGTTAGTAACCACGATTGCTGAGGTTATTTTTGCAGACTACTCTGCAATCGCGGGTCCCCAGTCGCGTTCGCGGAGAAGTATTTTTAGCTGAACAGAATAAAAATTGGGGAACACCATTTTAACCCATTTTTGAACTTCCAAGCTTTTTAAGGCGATTTTGAGGAAGGGGTTTTGAAGATATTTGCTGGGTAAGTACTTTTAACATTATATGAATTATTTTTCATAAGTTTTATCTTGATTTCATCTTAAATTTCACGATTTTCAATCTTCAAAATTTGAGATTTTTAGACCATGATTTTAAAACTTTAAAGGTTGATTCTCCTTCGATTTAAGCTTGTTTTTAGTGGGATTTTCACCCATGAACTCTATTTTTTATGTAGAATTTGATTTTAGAGTCAATTTTTAAATTTGAAAAACTTAGATTATAGCCCTAATTTTGGCTGTTTTGAGCCTAACCCTAATTCATGCCAATATGAGTATCAAAATGCTCCTCTTGTTGCATAGTATCTGATTTTGATAGTGATTGATCAATCTGGGGATCGTTTGGAGGATTTGAGTTGATTGAAAGTTTGTTCGAGTGCAGTTTCGACATTGAGGTAGGTTCAACTAACCTTTATGGGACTGGATTAGAGTCATTGAGCATGCTTATGTGATAATTGTGAGATCTAGACTACTTCTCGAATATTTGTGTTGGTATGACTTAGTGCTAATGGAATTGCTAATCTGATTGAGCCAAATTTTGGATAAATTATGATTATTGATGAATTAAGATGAAATTTTGTAAATCGAGCCCTTTTTTGATACTATTTTGATAATGTGGGACTTGAAGAGTCTTGTTTGATAGATGGTTTTGATTATTGATAAGATGGAGATGATAAGAGGTTAGTGGTTGACCCTAAGGTACTAAAGGATATACTTGGTATAGCCTATGTTGGAAAGGCTATTTCATACCTCATCGTAATGTCTTGTTGCATATACTTTCTCATATTATGGCATTGATATGTATTCGTCTCCTATTTCATCTGCTTCACTCAGACATTGAGACTGTCACACTTCTTGAGATCTAGTTGCCGGCGCCAGATCCTGTCGAGGCATATCATGTTGGATACATATTGTTACTACGTTTAGGCATGCATTGCATCTATATTGCATTGTCCCTCAGATTGCAGTTTCATTTGAGATCTATCTAGTTTCATCAGAGTACGCCAAGACTTACTATATTTTTATACATCTAATTATTGTTTGTTAATGCATCTATATACCGTTTAGCAGTGCCAGAGTCTGCCAAGACATGCTATTGTTTGTTAATGCATCTATATGTTGTTTAGTGGTGCCAGAGCCCATCAAAGAATGTTATCGTTACTGTACATATATAGATTCTGCACTGGCATATATTTCTTCTTATATCTATTTATTGGTGCTAACGTCTGCCGAGGTATCATTGGCGCCAGAGTCCATAGTGGTGCTATAAACCTCACCATCGGTGCCAACATCTGTCGAGGTGTCATTGACGCTAAAGTATGTTGTGACACTTAAGAGACCTTGTATATGGTCTAACGAGGCCCTCATAGGTTATACCTTGTAGCTTCAACTCAGTAGATGTATACATTGGAACCAATGTCTACCATACTTCTTTCTCATACCAATGCCTTCGTACATTACATATGCATTTCATCCATGATGATCATTGTTACCTTATTATATTGGCATATATATATGGTTTATATTGTGCACTTACCCTTTTTTGCAGGTCATAGTATTCTCATTATTTCATACTTGTTCGATTTCTCTTACCCAGTTGTTGGAAACTACTGGGTAAATTTCGGTATATTCACTCCTACTATGATTCCTCCCCGCAGATCGTACACAAGGTTCAGGACAGGGTTGTTAATCATTCCACCTAAGTGTGTTTGATACCATTCAGATCTCAGTGGTGAGGCTTAGACTTCAAGTCGTCATAGATCTTTGGTTTCCTTTTTATTACTTTTGTCTCAAACTATGTATCAAATATTATAAGATAACCTTGTTCTTCTTTTTGAAAAATTTGTATTTATTCTTCAGTACTTTTTTATATGCTCTTGTACTCATGACTCCAGGTTTTGGATATTTCATGTTATACTATATTGATTTCTGCTTTATTTCATGCTTCTTTAGTCGTGATCCTATTTTTTGTTGTGAAAAGTTTTGTGTCAAACCTCTAGGTTCATTAGGCTCGTAGGTCAAGGGTATGGTTCCTAGTAGAGTCTCGCGGATCAGTGTGTAGACGTCCACACTTATCTTCGGGAGGCTACAGGATACTTGATAGGAAAGATCTCATTCTTGATTCTATTCGTGCAATTTTTATATCAACTAGTTTGAAAATATCTAATCTAGTCATTCTACACAGATGTGGATTACCAGATCCCGTCAATTGGTGGGAGAGCCTGAGGCTGTTGATATAGCTCCTACTCGAGGTCGAGGCAGGGTTCGTGCTAGAGTCAAGAGCCGAGGACTTTCTAGAGGGGCAACTCACCCTAGAGGGAAACTGAGGTCAGCTTTTCCAAGGCCTGCATATGAGCCAAAGGGGCCAGTAGATCCTATTTCTCAACCCTCTACTTCGGCTCCTACACCCTCAGTTCAGGAGTTGCTATTGAGGTTATTGGCTATATCTGAGGGAAGTCCTCCAGCCCCAACTACTGTTGAGGTACCGGTTTCTGCAACACCAGTTGATCCTGATAAAGCCCTAGCAGAGCTAGCTATGGTCCATGTTAGTCCTTCTCCATCCCTAGCTGATCCTCTTGTGGAAGTTGTGACTCTACTTCAGATACCTCAGCCCGGTGCAGGTGCACAACTTCAGAGTTTGGCAGTTACTATATCCATTGCACCACCCTTGTTTATAGTGCCACTTACTTCTACCAGTCCAGCCATGCCCACAACTAAACAAAAGAGTTTTGAGAGGTTTGTTCATCTAGCGTCTCCAAGATTTGACGATACCCCAGGTGATAAAGTTTATGATTTCTTGTCAGAGTGCCAGGACTGGCTGTGTAATTTAGCCATCTTATAGTGTCACACCCCTATTTTTTCCCACGTGGGTTTTGAAAAAATAGAGTTTTTCCAATTAAAGTGACGTCTTGAAAAGGGATTATTTTATTTGTTTATTATTTAGAGTCGCCACTTGACATTGAGTTTTGGTGTGTCAAGTCACCCTTTTTATTCATCCCTAATCAAAAGAAAATGACTCCTTATTATTTATTTTTTGGTCTGCGAAAACAAAGACTAGGTAAGGAATTTTGTTGACCGAGAGGAAGGTGTTAGGCACCCCTCGAGTCCCATGGTTCTAGCATGGTTGCTTTATTGACAAGTTTATGGCTTAATGTAATTTTGAAAATATTATATTTCTTGGTTTTATAAAAAAAAATTATTTACCTACCTTCTTTAATTTATTTGAAATTCATTTTAAAATTGTCATATTATATCTTATTGGTTCGTGGTGTATTAGCAGCAGCGCTTTCCAATCTTGCCACAAATTATTTGTTACTTTGTAGTTTTCAAAAGAAAATTTATTCAATAGTATTTGGGTCCTAATGTTTGCCTATCGTTATTTATCGGCCTAATCATACTCCTAAATTCAATTTAAAGAAAATTAATTTTTTGAAAATAAAAAAAATAAAAAATTAATTACTTATTCTGCAAATTTTTTCTAAGATCAAATATTAAACGTCAATTGATATGGATATTATATTTTTTTTTAAAAAAAATCATATAAGTCTTCTTTTTTTTTTTTGTGCAAAGTGGTAATAAACTAAATAAAATAAACGAAGGGGGTAACCCCACACATTTATCCACGACTTCATATATATACGATATACTTTTTGAATATCATGTTTATGGTAATTAACACACCTACGAAGAGGTAAAGTGACAATATTTAGAGAATATATCTTATGTAACAAAGAATAAGCTTCACTAAATAATTCATTTGGGATACTAAATAATACAAGAAATCATGCTTAGTATGTTGTATTAAGGGTTAATATTGCTAAATTTTAGAATTAATCTTGGTTGTATCTAAGCATATTTAACTCTTATTACTTGAAATATGAACTTTTAATTTTTCTTCTCGTGAATATTAGCGAATTTATCCAACTTCTTAATCGCTTACTTACATAATTATTGTATTAAAACTTATATTTGACTGCAAAAATCTATTGCTTAGTAAGTCAAATTATTTTGTTCCATTTAAAACATCTGACCCCTTTTTCTTGGGTACATAAATTGTTGTCTTTTTAGAGTGTTTCTTTCCATAATATATCCAAAAAAGGGCCATTTTTTATTGAATGCATCAAATTAAATGTTCTATTTTAGATAAATGTATGAATCAAGCATGCATGACGATGTGACACTATATGAGTACATTCTTAATATTTTTTTTTTTTGCATTTTTAAAGGTGTAAAGATTAAGGTCTTTTAACACATTAATGTAAAGATTAAGGTCTTTTAACACATTAATGTAAAGATAAAAAATAATTACAAAAAAAAAACTAATTAAACATATAGAACATATGTATTAAGTATGCATAAATATATTATTCAATTCTTCACCAAAAAAGAAAAAAAAAAGATAAGATCGAATAGGAACCTGTGTGATGAGTTAACTAAAGTAGGATTCACGAATGT
>JBCEWC010011913.1:0-16289 GCA_038996855.1 Solanum aculeatissimum
TTATTTTGATCTCCTTATCGCAGTAGAGTTGTCATAGACATATGCATGATAAGTACAGGTTGTATGATGGTTCTCTCGGGCCTAGAGGGCACCGAGTGCCTGTCCATCTTGGTAGAGCTGGAGGCGTGACACATTCTAAACCAAATCCATCGGCACCAGTCTCTCAAGATACAAAGGATGGAAATGAGTTTGACATAGCAAAGCTTGCATGGGAAAGAAAGGATGTGCTTGCTACCTTAAAGAAAGTTGAAGTAGAATGCAAAAGATCCCAAAGGAGAAAGGATTTCTACAAGAATCCATAAGGAGTTAGATGATTGTATATGCCATACATGGTCCTGCAAAAGAAGAAGCTTAGCACGACACATCAAGATCTACCCAAAGAGAAGTGGTTTGTCTCAAGCCCAAGCATCCTGGAAAATCACTTGATCTCCTTAGACTGATCTGTACCACAAGTGTGTACCCTAGAACAGAAGGTTTTCAATGAAACCAATCCTCCATGTCAAGAAGATGATGCCAACAAAGAGGATTCTTCATCAAGTAAAGAGACATTCAATAATGCAGTAACAACTTAGCGGTTCATCTAGCAATACCTCCAAAGAATCTATATACCATGACAATGGAAGCACAAGTCCTGATCCCAACGAAGCATGCAGCCAAACCATAGAACCTAGTGAACCTTACTAATTCTCCAAACACTAAGAATGAAATAGGACCCAATAGAAGAGATAGAAACAAAGGTACAAGGAGAAGAAAAGAATCAAACAATCTCTCACATCACCAGAGGATGAATCATCAATAACCAGCCAACCCAAACATTCCAAAAGAAAGGTTCACAAATGCAAAATTTATTGAAAAACTATTAATCTCATAAGAGATTTCCCCTACTCAAGAAAAGCACAAAGAGCCACTCATCTATTAGCAGATGTAGCCGCTGATAGAAGTGATGATTGTAAGAGAGATGATGACCATACCAGACAAGGAGGAATCTACTCAGCTATCAATGACAACCTCCAACCAAAATATGCCTTATTCCAGACATCCCGAGCCAAGAAAGTCTGCATCATTTCCCATGCCGACACACCCCATGTCCAATTGACAATATACCCATAAAAGTGGACTAGACCCATCCAAGTCATTACATTTATATACACCAGAGCAAAAGGTCAATGCTCAACCCCAACATCCTTCCCAAGAAGTAGTGGAGTCCTCACTCAAAACACTTTAACATTTTTTCTAAAAGAGTCCTGACCGCTAGAGCCATAAAAAAAACTAGATCATGATTGAATTTTTCCCAGGAGTATAGTTCTGAACTAAAATACTTGAATCTATCATCCCAGGGACTGACCTCATCATAGGGTTTGACATCTACAAGCAGTTCAAAAAATGGAGCAAATTTGTGCCTAGGAATAATATCTAGATATTCTTCATACAGGATAAAACTTCCTGATAACTTGTGAGGTAGCTGCTTATATCTTTAGCAGGCCTTCGAGAATTACATTTTATATTTTATTCTATTTGAGAACTAGATATTGAGACTTGTATTTCAATTGAGTATTCTACATTTAGAGGCTTGTACATGTGACACCAGTTCTGGGATAGTTGTAGCTTTTGATTTTCTATACTTATCTATCTTATTAGACTATTTATCTTTTGTTCTTATTATTATATTGAGTTATTTAGGTTTTGGGCTGACTCGCCTTAGTGGGTTAGGTGAGTGTCATCACACTCAAATTTTGGGTCATGACAATTTGGTATCAGAGCCCCAGGTTCATAAGTCTCACATGTGTAGGAGCCCAGTCTAGTAGAGTCTTGAGGATTGGTGTGTGCAGAAACATCTATTACTTATACTTGAGCGTCTATGAAGACTATGAGGAAATTTTCTTTTTCTTCTTTCTAATTAATTCGTGCATGGGTATTATTTATGTAGCTGAGTGGTTGTGTGTCCTTTTGAAAGTTGGCGAGGACTAGAGCTACAATGTCTACTGGACAAGGGAAGGAAACCCCTGATGTTGCTATTGAAACCCCAACTAGGGGTAGAGGCCGAGACAAAGGTCGAGCTAAAGGTTGGGGTCGAGGAGAAGCACCGATGAAGGTTTATGAGCGGAGTATATTCCCCCAGCCAGCCATGGAGCCTAGAAGGGATCATGTCCCTCATGATTATGTTGTAGCACCACTACAACAGGATATGCTTCTGAGAGTTTTGGGGGTGTTAGATAACTTGGGGTAGGCTGGTAGTCCAACTTATACATCTAGTGCTATACAGACTCGGGTTAGGGTTCAATCTTAAGATTAGTAGTAAAGCCCCGAGGCCTAGGTTCAGGTGGAGTAGCCACTAGCAACACCGATTATTGATATTTCTCCAGTAGCTGCCTTTACTGATGAGTAGCAGCGTAGATATGAGAGATTTAAGAAGATAGAGCCACCTCAGTTCCATGGTGGAAAGAACGAGGATGCACATGAGTTTTCAGTTACTTATAGAGAGTTACTTGAGACTGTAGGGTTGGTACAGACTCATGGTATGCAATATGTTACTCTCAATCTCCGTAGGCCAGCCAGGGAGTGGTGAAGGACCTATTTGGGATCATTTCCAGTTGGGCCTACTTAGATGACTTCGGAGGCATTCTCTAGTGCCTTCTATGATAGATTTGTTCCTTAGAGTGTTTGTGAGTAGAGATGTTTGAGGTTTGAGAGTTTGAAACAGGGCACTATGACCATTTCAGATTATGAGGTTCACTTTTGTCAGTTGGCTCGTCATGCTACAACTACTATTCCTATAGAGGTAGAGAGTTCATCGATTTGTGAGAGGGTTGGCCTACTCTATAAGACAATCAGTGTTTTAGGTGTCTAGAGATGGAGCATATTTTTAGTTAGTAGTTAGTGCCACCAAGAAAACAGAGTTGATACAGAGAGAGGAGTTTGGGGACCCCAAAAGGATCTGTATATTGGGATAATACTCGCGTGCCTTATCAGGAGGAAGAGGTATCACCATAGAGGGTTCATTTTAGCATCATAGGGTTTATGCAACCTTGCAAGCTTTAGAGAGAGGACGAGGTCCTCATGGTTTTTATAGCTCAGGACAGAGTTCATCCATTTTTTAACAAAGGCCTGTGGGCTGAGGTGGTTATAATATCCCTCTTGCTCCATCATAATAACTATCCACCCCTAGATCTTGCTTTTGGGTGTGGGTCTCCTGACTATATGATTCTACAATGCCCAATGCAAACTCATTTTGGGCCCCATCATTCTTACTTCAGAGCACCAGTAAGAGATTTAACACCATCATCTAAAAGTTCAGCTCCTCAGACTACAGGCCGGGGTAGAGGTTAGTCCGATAGAGGTGGGTACACAGGTGGTAGAGGAGCAAGTGATATTTTCATACATTTTGGTGGTAAAGGGGAAGCTTCTACTAGTGGAGGTTAGGGAGGCCATACTATACTTTCCCAAGTAGACCCAAGGTTGAGGCCTTTGATACTATCATTACAAGTTTTGTTCTGGTTTGCTATCACCCTGCATCTGTGTTATTTAATCCTGGATCCACTTATTCATATATGTCTGCATATTTCTCACTAGGGTTTGATTTTCCATGTGATGATATATATATGACTATTCATATTTAGACCTTTGTAGGTGAGCCCTTAGTAGTGGGTTAGGTGTACCAATCCTATCTTGTGACTTTGGATGGCTATGTAACTTGGGTAGATATAATTATATTGGATATGGTAGATTTTGATGTTATTTTAGGTATGGATTGACTATTTCCATATAGTGCTATTCTTTATTATTATGCCAAGACCATTACCTTAGCTATGACAGGTAGACCGAGAATAGAGTGGATTAGTTTGAAGGTTTCCGATCCTAGAAAAAAAATATTTTATATTTTGGACCCAAAAGTTGATTAATAGAGGGTGCTTGGCTTATCTGGAATTTATTCGTGATACTGTTGCTGAGTCACCTTCTATGGAGTCTCTTTTGGTAGTTTGTGAGTTTTTGGATTTGTTTCATACTGATCTACTTGGAGTCCCTCCTGACCGGGATATTGATTTTGCTATTGATCTTAAACTGAGCACTAAGCCCATTTTTATCACTCCTTATTGTATGGCTCCAACTAAATTGAAGGAGCTAAAGGAACAACTTCAAGATCTGTTGAGCAAAGGGTTTATTCTCCCTAGTGTTTCACCTTGGGGTGCCTCATTCTTGTTTGTAAATAATAAATATGGATCCATAAGGATGAGCATTAATTATAGACAATTAAAAAAGGTGACTGTCAAGAACAAGTACCCACTCCCTCGTATTGATAACTTGTTTGATCAGCTTCAATGAGCTACTTTTTTTTCTAAGATTGACTTGAGGTTTGGGTATCATTAGCTACAGATTCGGCCTTCAGATATTCCTAAGACAACCTTTTAGACCAAGTATGGCCACTATGAGTTTCTTGTTATATCTTTTAGTTTGACTATTGCCCCTGAAGTATTTATAGAGTTGATAAATGGGGTGTTTCGACCGTATCTAGATGCATTCGTGATTGTGTTCATCGATGGCATCTTGATTTACTCCAAGACTGAAGAGGATCATGTGAGGCATTTGAGGATTGTACTCTAAAGGCTTAGGGAGGAGAATTTTTATGCCAAATTCTCTAAGTGTGAGTTTTGGTTGAGTTAAGTAGCATTCTTGGGGCACGTGGTGTCCAAGGAGGGTATTCGAGTTGACCCAATGAAGATTGAGGTCGTTCGGGGTGGGACTAGGCCTACCTCACCTATAAAGATTCACAGATTTATGGGCTTAATTGGTTATTATCGCCATTTTGTGCAGGGCTTCTCTACCATTATAGCTCCACTGATTAGACTTACGCAGAAGAATATGGCATTTTATTAGTCCGATGAGTGTGAAGAGAGCTTCCAAAAGCTCAATTTATATTGACCACAACTCGTATCTTGACCTTGCTAGAGAAGGGTGTCGATTTAACGGTCTATTGTGATGCTTTGGGAGTGAGGTTAGGTGGTGTGTTGATGCGAAAAGGGAAGTTTATTGCTTATCCTTCGAGGCAATTGAAGGCCCATGAGAAGAACTATCCTACTCATGATTTGTAGTTGGTTGCGGTTGTGTTTGTGTTAAAGTTGTGGTATCACTATCTATATGAAGTCCATTGTGAGATCTTTAGTTACCATCACAACTAATAATATATTTTTAATCAGCAAGATCTAAATTTAAGGCAAAGATGGTGGATTGAGCTCTTAAAAGACTATGATTTGAGTATTCTCTATCATCTAGGGAAGACCAATATAATGGTTGATACTTTGAGTAGGAAGACTTCCAACATGGGGAGTCTAGCAGCTATTCAGGTTGAGGAGCGACTGTTGGCTAGAGATGTTCAAAGTTGGCCAATAGGTTATTGAGATTGCAAATTTTAGATCAGGGTGGAGTGCTTGCTTTTAGTAAGGCTAGCTCATCTTTGATGGATCAAATTCATGAGAGGTAGTTTGAGGATGAGAAGTTATGTATAATTTACGATAAAGTTACTAGAGGTGAAACTAGAGAAGCAGTGCTTGATTCTGATGGTGTTTTAAGGATTGGGAGTTGTATCTGTGTGCCCAAGGTGGGTGATTTGACCAAATTAATACTAGAGGAGGCTCATTGTGCTAGATATTCTTCACCTGAGGCCAGCAAAGATGTATCATGATATGAGTTAGCATTATTGGTGGTTTAGTATAAAAAGAGATATATTAGAGTTTGTAGCCAGGTGTTTGACATGTCAGCAGATCAAGTGTGAGCATTTGAGACCAGGTTGAGAGCTTCAGAGGATGCCTATTCCCAAGTGAAAATGGGAACACATGACATGGACTTTGTAGTTGGTTTACCTCCTACAGTTGGGGTTTTTGATTCTATTTGGGTAGTGGTGGATCGATTGACCAAGTTTACCCACTTTATTCTAGTTATTATAGCCGAGAGACTAGCCCAACTATAAATTCGTCAGATTGTGAGACTCCACAGGGTCCTGGTTTCCATCGTGTCAGATCGTGGCTCATTATTTGTCTCGCATTTTTGGAGGGCCTTACAACATGGTTTGGGTACCCATTTGGATATGAATACAACTTTTCACCCCCAAATTGATGGTCAGTTAGAGAGGACCATTCAAGTATTGGAGGATATGCTTCGGGCATGTGTTATTGATTTTGGTGCTAGATGGGATCAACAGTTAGCTTTGACAGAGTTTGCTTACAACAACATTTATCATTCCAGCATTCAGATGGCTCCCTTTGAGGCCTTGTATGGCCAAAGATGTAGATCGCCTATCATATGGTTGACTCGGTAGTAGTGGTGAGCATGGGTGTAGATATGTTAAGAGATGATCTAGAGCAGGTGCGGTTGATTCAGAGTAAGTTGGTAATAGCCCAGAGTCGCCAAAAATGCTATGCTGATAGTAGAGTTCAACCTTTAGAGTTCATTATTGGTGATATGGTATAGTTGAAGGTCTCACCCTTGAGTGGTGTGATGCGATTTGTAAAGAAGGGAAAGCTTAGTCTGAGGTTTATTGGTCCCTTTGAGATCCTTGATAGAGTGGTAGAGGTGGCTTATAGACTTCCCTTGCCACCCAACTTATTTTCAGTCCATCCTATGTTCTATGTTTCGATGTTGTGGAATTAAATTTTGGACGAGTCTCATGTGATTTCTATGGATTCAGTTGAGTTGAGCCCAAATTTATCTAATGAGAGCAATCGGTGACCATTTTGGATAGGCAAGTGAGTAAGTTGAGGACTAAGGAGATTGCTTCAGTGAAGGTCCAATAGAGCCATCAACCCAAAAGTGAGACTACATGAGAGATAAAGTCTGATATGCATGCCTGATAGCCTCAACTTTTTGAGACTTTAGGTATGTCCCTTATCTCATATTCGAGGATGATAATTGATTTTAGTAGTAGATGATGTAATGACCTCGAAAGTTATTTTTGGCATTTTTGAAAAAATTATCATTTTTCCTTTTCCAAAAGTTTTCTTGGGTCATTTTTGGTTTAGTCTAAAAGTCGAATTTTGAAAATCTTGTAAAAAGTTGGAGTTTTGCTAAAGAAAGAGTTTTTAAAGGCTTAAAGTTGGAAATTTTGAGTTTTGTGGTCATTTTGAGTTTTGAGTATCTAAAATTAATGTCGTCAATTCCATCAACTCTGGAATGTCGAACCTGGACTAGGAGAACTTACAGAACTAAATGTGATGTTAAAATGGAGATTTTAGACTCAAAGTTGTATTTTTAGTTGATTTCGGATCACAGTTTGACATTGGTTGACATTCAGAGTTTAGAAGCTCGAATTGAAATTTCGACAGTTCCAGTGGTTCTGAATGGTAAAAGTAATGCTAGAAATAGTCTCGTTGTGATTTGCAGAGCTTTCAGGGTTATTTTGAGTGTTTGAGTCTTAAACTAGTTTAAATGATCTTTCTCGGGTTCTGGGCCAAAAAGCTCTCGAATTTAAATTTTTTGACGGTTCTATTGAGTCTGAAATGTCATTGGTTTTCATGTTTGGTTTATGTTCACGGGATTCTGAATGAATCATGAGGGTCCCTTTCGTGATTTTTCTGAGCTGTGTTTTGCTGGATTTTGTCGTATCTCGTGCAAGTGAAAATAGTTCTCTACGTTCGCGCCTCAAGTTCTGCATTCGCAAAGGTCAAATTGCTTAGACTTCCACGTTCGTGGAAGAGGATCCACGTTTGCGGAGTTATAAGAGGGACAAGCTCCATAAGCCTCCGCGTTCGCAGAGTGTAGTGGCATGGTTGGTCTCTGCGTTCGTGGAATGTTACTCACCTGAAATAGTAAGTCACTTTTAAAGTGACAAATTTAATTATATTCCACTATTTTTAGTATTCCAAGCATTATTTTCAAGAGATTCTTCAAGGTTTTTCAAGGAAAATCTATTGGGTTACTATTTTCTAACCTATTTCTTCCATTTTCATCGATTAAATTGTGTTTTTAACTTATAAATTAGGGTTTTTAATTGAAGAATTTGGGGATTTTTTAGACTTTGATTCCTAATACTAAATTGATGGTTTCCACCTCATTTTAACAACATTTTCAAAACAGTTTTCACTGTTGAAATCCTTATTACTGGGAGAATATTTTTATGTATTAATTTTCAGATTCTAATTACTTTTTTCGACATGAGATTTTTGACCATTTTACTCTTTTCATCCAAATTGAATGATTTTAGTGTCATTAGATTTATTATGTGATTGTGATGCTATATTTGAATAGATTGTGGTGATTTTGATTATCATGGAAGGAGAAAAGTCGTGGATTTGACTTGATTCAAGACTTTTTTGAAGGAAGTGGACTTCTAAGCTTTTGTTAAGTAAGATTGAACCTTGTATGCTCATATATGCATATAATTGAATACTTTGGGGTATAATTGTATCATCATAGGCTTTAATCATGAATTTTCAAATTAAGTAATTGTTCATATGGTGATATCTTGACTAATGAATTGATTGTGGATTCGTAATACATGTGATCTTGTGAATTATTTGATATTGATATCAAGATGGCACCTATATTGAGATGGAATTTATATTGAGACTGTAATGATATTGAGACCTTGATGATATTGAGACCGTGATGATATTGAGACCGTGATGATATTGAGACCGTGATGATATTTGATATTATTTGTGCATTGATACTTGTGATGGCTATGACCGAGATATGAGTAAGGTAACATGTGGATTGGTGGCGAGATCTCTACCAGTCGATGATTAGCAGAGATTTCTGTCGGCGACCCGAGGTAATATGTCGGCTGATATTATGTCCGAGGTTATTTTTGGATGGGTGATCATTTGCCGATGTCATTGCCAATAATGTTCATGAATACATGTTCTATGTGAGACCCCCACGAGTTCTATTTTGACATATATATGATCAACGAATGTGTATCGTTGGACAGACATGCATCACGATTATTTGACATTGCATCATATTATTTACATCTCATGGCATTTACTCCATCTCATATCATTCTTGTCTTGATATTGTTAAATGTATTGCTTATGATACTGTATATCTATTTGTCATGACCCAGTTCTGGTCATGATGGCACCTGTTAGATACCATCTACAGGTAATTAAGCCAATTAACCAAACCCAGGGTACCAATCTTAGCTTTCTATTCATACCAATATAAATAACCACAACCTACCCAGAACCTAGAAGTCAACTGTCAGAGCTAATATAGACACAAGTACATATCCATATATATATATGTGTGTGTGTGTATCAACAACCATAATAATATACAAAATCAGGAGTGCTCCTACAAATACATGACATTATTGTACAAGGCCAATGTCTGAAAATAAAAGACAACCATTAAATGGAAGAAGATTGTGAAGTATCTGGAGGTGACGATGCTCACCAATAAGTCTCCTGAGCACTCCCGAAATCCCCCAAAACTCAAAGCCCATGGCTAGAACCTGGACCTGCACCATGGAAAGATGCAGAAAGTAGGGGTGAGTACCAGAATAAGGCACCCAGTAGCCATCATCAACCGACTAAGCAGGATAATATACCTAAAGAAGCTCAAATGTAGATAACTGCAACAAATCTAGTAAATCAACCTCAAGGAATGAGCACCCCAAGAAATCCTTGAAAACCTTACCTGAACTGAATTATCGTACTATGTGTGGGTGCAAGGCCCTAATATGTACGCCTGTATGCCATCTGGGCCCCCATAAGCCCAGAGGGTACACTCGCTCACAATCTAACTGAAAGAACATCACTGAACCCAACAGAATCACCATAGAGGCCGACTCTCGATATCACAAGATCAAGGGTCAAGCTGTACGTGGGTGTAAGGCCCTAGTATCTATGTTTGAATGCCCCTGAGCCTCTATAAGGTCAAGAGGTGCACCTACGCATAATCAGAGTGTGGATAAGTGTGTGGATCCACAAGTAATTAATCGAGCCTCTGCCATCAATAATCATATTTCAAACCGGGTCTCTGACCCTGTGTTGGAACATGACACCCAATCCAGATATGTACATGCGTAATGGTTTGACGTATCCCCCATAGTAGAAAGAATCCCCCTGGCATAATTAATAGTTTCTCAACTTGAAATATCAATCAACGAGGCTTATCCCCTAAAATATAGTCAGCAGGGTCCCATACCTAAATCTCACAAGGTGCTAGAACCTCAAAATCGACATCCATCACTTGCCATCCCAATCGTGGTCACTAGGACTTGAATTGTGTGGAGAGTCACCCAAGACTTGAACTCTCGGACATGGCCATCAAAGCTCAAAGAACGAGGAGCATCACCTAGGAATATCAAAACAGACACTCAATCAACCAGTCTATCTAGATCCGAAACTTTAATCATATCGTGCCTCAAGACAGAAGTCATCCAACCCCCACATAACCATAACCATCACCTCCCTCAAGCAAGAAGAAGCAGTGTCCAATGACTAACAACAGTATACAAGGGCGTATGTGTCACTAATCAGTGTAAAATTAGGTCTAATAGTCCAAACATGCTACAATCTAGCCAACCACAAGTAATGAGAGTAAAGCACAACAACAATATTGATATCATAAGTATCCATAACAGTCAGGCCTAACAAAATCATATTTATGCTAGAACCAAGTCATAGTACGAAAAGTATTCAACAAGCAGCCTCACAACCATCATATCTCAGTAACATCCATCAACATACCTCTACAAACAAGAGTTAGGTCAGAATACATACATGCTCCATGATATCATCTCATATACGACCCTTATCATGTCTCCCCATAATCAATAGTACCAAAAAATATTGAAACTACAATAATTACAACTACCAACACAGGGGTGCAATCCCACCATAACATATACTATGCATCCAAAGCACAACCAACACCTTTATATATATATCAGTTCAACATGCATATAGTCTCTCACTCAGTCTAAGGTTTAGGGAAAGCCTAGCCTACCTGGAAAACGATGTCTTGTATCCCGAATTAATCCAGCCGAGCTCTTCCTCTCTTGATCACTTTTTGATGCTACTCAGCTCGAAATACATGCCTAATCTAGAATACGACTTCACCATACTATTCCTTGTGAAAAACCGAGTCGCGTAGACCTTTGGATCGCCAAAAATGGAGCTCCGAATAAAAAATTACAACCTTAGGAATTTTGGAAAATGGGTCTGGTTTGCGAACTAAAGGCCTATATATAGGCCACCCCCATGGCCTTCGCAAATGTGGACTAGGCTTTGTAAATGCAGAGCTTTGGAGGACCTACCCTTCTTCGCGAATGTGATGCCTTGGATCATGCCAGGCCTCCACGAATGTGTAGCTCTGGCCGCATACCCTTTTGCGAATGCGGCCAAGCCCTTCATGAACATAGAGGGTTATTTATTTGGTGCTGCACTAACCAACTTAAAAACTTCCCCAGGGCATCCGATGTCAATTATTTGCAAACAAATAGTGTAACCACATGGATTTTGACATTCTAGATCCAATGGTGTGGTCAAAATTTCCAATGGTGCACCCTATAAAATAATGAGAGTCCCACTTCTTTTTGGCTAATTTTAGCTAAAAGAACTAAGGGAGGTCAAAATGCAATCGAATGCCCCTATCAACTGGCGAAGGGTCAATTTAGATTGTTTTTGGTGTTCTGGAGATGACCACACAATCATATTTTCATTTTGAGCACATTTATTAAAAGTTTTATAGAAATACACTTTTTAGCTTCCGATTGAACTCATTTTGAAACTTTCGACTCAAAATCATACCGGCACCCTCCATCCTCAGACCAACCACCCTCCTAACTTAAATCCACTATTCTAGAATTAATAGAATCATCAAAATCCCATTCCGAGGCCGTTTGCTAGGGTTTTGTCAGAAATCTCATTTTTGTAGTTATAACTTCTCGTGAACTCACAAACTCACCCAATTCATAACGAAAACACCCTATAACCATCCCAACAACCCCAATAAATCATAAAAGGTCCGAGGTTACTATACAGAAGCTCAAAATAACAAAATATCACAGAAACATAGAATTGACCTAGAGGGTCATTACATTATTGTATCATTTGACTTGAGTATCAGTTGGATATATTGAGATATGGTGCTATGTGATGAGTATATCTATATTCTTGTGATTTATATATTGTATTATGCTAAGACTTTTCTGAGTGCAGGTGTGTAGTTCGGTGGTATGTGGTTGGGTGTTTAGGAGTACTTGTGTTCTTCATTACTTTACTCTAGATTAGTTCCATTTGTTGAGTACCTTGTTGTTTGGTGTTCACCCCTTGCTATATTTTTGTAGGTTGTGAGTCGGGTTCCTCTTGCTAGATATTCTTCATACAGGATTGAGCTTCTGAATCACTTGCGAGGTAGCTGCTTATATCTTCAGCAAGCCTTCGAGGATTATATTTTATATTTTATTTTATTTGAGAACTAGACATTGAGATTTGTATTTCAATTGAGTATTCTATATTTAGAGGCTTGTACATGTGACATCAGTTCTGGGATGGTTGTAGCTTTTGATTTCCTATGTTTATCTATCTTACCAGACTATTTATATTCCACTTTTATTATTATATTAAGTTATTTAGGTTTTGGACTGACTCACCTTGGTGGGTTAGGTGAGTGTCATCACACTCGGATTTCGGGTCGTGACATGTACTAACTATACTATATTAAAAGCGTGAAAACCCTAAAAATTAATTAATTTGAAGTAAAATAAAAACATTAAAAAAGGTCTATCTATCGATCTATCTATCTATACTATCTATCTATACTATATACTAAATTAAAAGCATGAAAGCCCTTAGGAATGTTGTTTGAACTTTTTGCCCTTCATTAAAAGACTCATCTTTAGACAAAAATCATCTTTTCATTATTATATTATCAGTCTAAAAATATTAAATATTAAATATTAAATATAATCAATATAATAGAAATTACATGAAGAAGATTTTCTTATTATGGTTAAATTCCTACAAAGAGAATCCTTTTCCAACTAAAATAGACTTGATCTATAAAGAAAATTGTAAAAAAGAACCTTTCAAATAATAATAAAAAGTTTTTTTTTAAAAAGAAAACATCCAGAGAAAAAAAACAAAAAAGAAAAAAGGCTTAAAAATCATCCAAAAAAATAGGGAAAAACTTTTTAAAATAAGTAGGCTTGATCCAAAAAGAAAATAGTGAAAAACAACTTTCAAAATAATAATAAACAAGTTGTTTTTTGAAACAAAAATAAATAAATTGTCCCCAAAAAAGGCAAAAAAAAAAAACCTTCAAAAAATATGAAAAAAGGTCTTTCTACTAACAATTAACATAATATTTAGGATTGAAACAAACTAACACACAAAACATAAAGTTCTACAATCCAATACTAATTCCAATTAGACAATAACAATAAAATACATGTTATCTATATAAGGAGTAAATTCATATTCACGTCAAAGAAACACGCTTATACACTGATGGGTCTAGATGTATTAGTATTTTTTCTCTCTTCATAGTATTATATATCCAATAATTTATATGCATGTCAATTGATAATTTGTCTGCATTTTTATTGACTTCAATTTGTGTTTATATACATGCATGCATGCTTGGAAGGAATATGTGTTTATATAAAAATTGAAGGAGTATTCAGAACACGATTCTACAGTCTCCACTCAAATGAACTATAAATTGGTACTCAATATAAATTATAGTATTAAAGTATATGACCCAAGTTATTGAAACTACTATGTTCGTTCTCTTGCTAAAAGTCTCAAATAAAATGGTAAGTAAATATTTTATTATTTGAATTATATTATAATAGAAAACATGAACATATTAATTATAATTCATATTGAGGTAGATAGGAGGCGAACATGAATTTAAAACTCAATGATAACTAATATATTCTTTCTCTTGAACACTAAAGAACATAGAATTATCAACTTGAGTTGTAGTGCAATGGTAAGACTGCTCCATTCTTAAGACATGAGGAAAAAAATAACATATATAAAATCAGAAGTTTCAATTATTTTGTCCACTGTTATTGTCAAATAGAATAAAGTTGATTTGCACCATGTGATAAGAATAGAAAAATGATGTATTTATAAAGTTAATTATATGAGATATTAATATTTACATAATTATTTATAATTGTGTGCTCCATGATATTAGTTATACATGTAATAATTTTTTTATTAATTAATGTGGTACATACTTGCAAACCACGTACACCAAACTAGTATAAAATAAATCCAAAAAATAATAGAACTCTGTACATTTGAGCCAAAAAAAGAAAAATATTAATGCCATTAAAAAACTGCCCCTAAATTTAAGAAAAGATTAATATAATAAGAAAATAGAAAAAGATAAATATAATTAAAAAAATACCATAAATAAAAAAAAACGAAACAGTAAAATGAATGAAAACAAAACATCATAAATATCTGACTCCTTAATAGCCATATTAAATGTATAGATAAGGGTGCTAAACTGTAATTAGAAAATTAAAAAAAATTAATTATCGTAATCCCTATCAAAGACTAATAAAAAAAGGGAATGTTTTTTAAATAAATTTTTTTACCAAATCTCAATAATATAGTAAATGTAACAAAAAAACACGGAACCATGAACCCATAAATATATACAAAAAAATATAAATGAGATATATCCAATAATGACCAACTAATCCAGTACCATAAATAACTCAACCTTGAAATCAAGAATAAATAAATATTAAATGTTCTTTTTCTGAACAAAAAGATATATTAATGATAATAATAAATTTATATATTCTTGTAAATGACAAACTACATTTGTAAATATAATGGAGCATGTACCTACATTGTAAAAATGCGTAATCTTGCAATTTTTTCTTTTTTAAATGGCCGGAAATGCACCTCAACTTTGTTGCCATATTATTTTTTCTTGCATTTTAAAGTTTCTTACCATTCTATATTTCTTGTATATAAAATTTTTAGCACTTTATTTGTTTAAAGGAAAAATAATTTACATAACCGTGCATAGCGCAGACAGATTCTCTAGTTCTATATAAATAATTATCTAGACTATGAAGGAAAAATAAAAAATATTATTATTTTTTTAATATTTAAGACTTTGAAATTAATTAAAATTTTGATCATCAAATATTTTGTTAATAAAAGTATATAATATAGCAAATTTGAAAAGAAAAAAAGAGTAATTAAAATTACATTGAATATATTAAACTACTCCTTTTATATTTAAGAGTCATTTTTAAAATTAAATTTTTAATCAATTAATTATTTAACCCCTAACTATTCAACTCCAAATTATTACTTTATGTACCCATTAACTATTAACATATCTTTATATTATAAGAAATTGAATTGATTTTCTCATTTTTGCTCATTCATAATAGATTAAACTATTGCATCAAATTAATAGTATTTATTTAATTTTGTTTATATGAATACTGTATTTATTTTAATATCAAGTACTGTTTATATATAATTTTTAGATTGACACGACACATATGTGCAGAGCACGTACACTAAACTAGTTAATAAAAAAAAATCATTTTAATCTAACAATTAATTCTTCTTGAAAGTGTAATTTTTTTTTGTAAACTTGCAAAAAAATTTGTTAAGAGGTAAATTAGTAAAATTATCATTTTTATTTATAATTTCTTAATGACATGAAAAAGGGAAGTGAATTACTAATATGAAAATAATAAAAGGGTATAAATTAATTTGTTCTCTTGTTCTTTTTTCAACAATATCATAAACACTTAAATTCATCAATAATGGAAAGAGCATCAATATTCTTTAAAAATAATTATATAAGTTTTGGTTTTACTTTCATGAAATCCAACAACAAAAAGTATTCATAAACACCTACATATATAAAATTCTCTTCGTAAATTCAAACAATAATTTTTTCACTCTCAAAATTCAAGCTATTAAATGTATTTTTTTAAATTATATAAACATTTATGACTGCTTTCAATTTTGAGTTTCATGAAAATAGTGACAAAACCTATGCAATTGTTTGTCAAGATTACTGATGCTCTTTTCGTTATATTTTTTTTGTTGGAGAATATTTGATGGATTTAAGTGTTTATGAAATTATAAAATTGTTGAGCGAAGAAAAGTTCTTCTATTTTTATTTTTCGTATTTTATTTTTGGCTGTTAGTTTACATTGGGTAGTTAATACATATAAGTGCTTACATTTTGCTGTGAATATTTTTGCTCCTGCGGTTAGTTTTATTCCTTTAAGTCTCCAATAAAGTACTAAAGAGTTTTCTATCTTTTCGTCTGATAATGCTACTGAGTAGTTT
>JBCEWC010011914.1:0-16289 GCA_038996855.1 Solanum aculeatissimum
TGGAGATAAACTTTAAAATATTCAAAAACATCACTTTTATTTTTCATTAAGTAAACATATGTAAACTTAGAAAAATCGTCAATGAAAGTGATAAAATATCTATTTTCTCCACGAGTTAAAATTTCTCTAAGTTCACATATATCTGTGTGAACTAATTCTAATAAATTAGTTTTTCTTTCAACTTGAAAATGAGGCCTTTTAGTGATCTTGACTTTACTACAAGCCTCACACTTTTCAAAATCCTTTTTAACCATTGGGATTAATTCTAAACTACTCATGATTCTAACATATTGATCATTTATATGACACAAACGAGCATGCCAAAAATTAGTAGAAGAAAGCATATAAATAGAAGTAGAAACTTTATTCATTTCAACATTCAGTTTAAATATCCCATCACAAGCATACCCCTTTCCCACAAAAATATCCTTTTTCACTATTACGTATTGATCAGATTCAATAATCAGTTTGAAGCCTGCTTTATTAAGAAGAAAACTAGACATCAAATTTTTCCTCATGGAAGGAGTAAAGAGTACATTTTTCAAAGTTAACACCCTTCCAGAGGTAAAACACAATTCGACATCTCCCGTTTCAAGCACTTGAGTAGTGTGAGAATCACCAAACATGATGGTTTTAGGCTCCTCAAAAGGAGTATATTTTTTAAATCAGTCTTTGTCATATCATATATGACGGTTTGCACCAGAATCAACCCACCATCCATCAACATTCTCAACCATAAATATGTTTGTAATCACCGCCACAAAAAACTCTTCGGTAACGTTTGCCTGAGGTGTAGGATCACGTTTTTGATATTTACAAAATTGAGCAATATACCCACACTTGCCACAGACATAACACAGTCCCTTATCTTGAACTTGTTGATTTTGTGCTTGATTATTTTCACCATTATTTTTCTTGGAAGGCCTACCATTCTTTTTCTTGAAATTTTTCTTCTTAGGCTTCATAAAGGTATTTTTGTTAGATTCAGGAGTAGCATTATTCGAAGTAATTAAATTTACCTTCGATGTGGTGTTGCTCTCTTCTAACCGTAAAAGTGCATCTTGGCCTCTTGCCTCCTCCTCCATGCAGATTTTCATTATCAACGTCTCAAGAGAGGTTTCCTTTTGTTTGTGGCGCATAGTTTTTTGAAATTCCTTCCAAGACGGTGGAAGTTTATCAACTATGCCACAAACAATAAGGTTATTTCCAATTTTGACCTCCTCAGATCGAAGCTCTCCAACAATCATGATGAAGTCTTGAGCTTGATCTACCACTGATTTATTGTCCACCATTTGAAAACGAAAAAATCGGCTATCTGCATATTTTTTCGCTCCAGCTTCTTCGGTATCATACTTACTCTGCAATGCTTTCCAAATTTTCTTTGCACTAGAGTAAGTTCTATCATAATAATCATAAAAATTATCAGATAGACAATTAAGAATATAATACCGACACTTGTAGGTATCATCATTGTATTTTTCTACTTTCTCTTGATGAAAAATTAGTTCATCATTATCCATGGAGAGGATGACAACTTTTTTAGGATTCTTCTCAGTTAACACATAAGAAACATTGAGAAGACTCAAGTAGAAAAGTACTTTACCCTTCCATCTCTCGAAGTGATTACCGTTGAACCGAAATGGCTTGTTAAGATCTCCCATCTTGACATTCGCGGATTTTTCAATTGTAGCCATATGAATCTCCTTAAAATTGTTGGTGAAATTTACAAAAAATTACAAATAGCAATTGAAAAGTAAAATGAAGAAATCAAATATTCTTCAGGCTGAGGCGCGGATATCTTGCTCTCTTTAAGAAGATTCAAGCCCACTGCAACAAAAGTTTTCACCGGTCCAACAGTAATCCTCTTGACTTGTCCCCTCCAGGATACAACAACCTTATCACAAAAGTGTAACTCTACAAACTCTGGCCAAGAGTTGAGTCTCAAGCTCCACAAAAAGAACACCTCCCTTCAACTAATAAGAACTTTCTTTTTTGACAAACTTTATGCACTCTATATTTTCTCTCTCTTGTATTGTTCATTCAAAACAAATAAAGACCACCACTATTTATAGTTGTGGAAATCTTCCATGCAATGAATAGAGATAGTTAAAAGAGAAGATAAATAGCCTATAAGTTACATAGATTACAAGGTTTAATGGAGGAATAAAGAGGAAAATAAAGGGGGACAACAAATGCACTCTAACGTGCATGTTGCCACTAAGTGCCAACGACACTTCCTACACTTAACTGCCACCACACTAAATGATAATGTAATGGCTAAGCAAATGTAAACTGTTGCATTACATATTAGACAAAAAAATCACTTAATAGAATATGCAAATTAATAATAATATTAAAATGCACCCAACAATAACTAATAAAACTTTATAATTCTTCATCTAAAATATTAATGGATCTTATTCTTGTGCTTCCTAAAAAAAAAGCTAGTTCTTATTTTTATTGTCAAATCTATTGCTCTGTGTTTAGAAAATCAAAGCAGGAAGTTTTTGGGCTTCAGATATGCAATTTTTGTACAATTGTTTATATTTTCACCTTAAATTATTTGCAGATTAAACAAAGATCCAAAAACTAAATATTATATATTTATTCAGGTTAAGAGACACAAAAATTGATTTGGGACTTCTTCCATTAGAAGTTCTACAATATACAGAGAAATCTCAAAGCAAAACTTCAAACGAAAAAAAAACCTCTGCGGAAAATAGAAATTGTAAATTCTTGAACATAATACGTAACATAGAACAATTAAAACATATAGGTTAATGAACTTAATAACTAAATTATCCTTATTTTAAAATTAAATGACAACTAAACAACCATGTTAAAACTTTCTCTTATATTATATAAAAATAAAAAAGAAGTGAAATAAAAAAGAAGTGAGAGACCAAATAAATAGGAGTATAGTATTTCACTATCCATATTTTATTTTAGATATGCTTTATTCAAGCATGATTCATATGCATTTAGAATACATTATTTTTTTGTTCACCTCTCTCTCATCTTGCTAGTCTTTTTCTCTATGTATTGTCTGCTCTGAAAAATTCATTATTACATATATTTCAGGCTGATGAGAAGGAGTCCGAGATAAAAAATGATTTCACTATATCCATAGTAGCTCATGTTCCTATGAAATGAATCAGTGCCACATTCCGCTAAGATGCTGGCTAGAATTGGTCTCACTATAGAGACAAGGATTTCAACTCGATGAATCACTCATTTTCTCAGTATGTTTGGGTGAGCAACTCTTAAACTAAAAAAAGGAGTCTCTAATTTTCTTTCCTATTTTTTATGTGTTTTATTCTCTATTTGGCCATGCAGGGGTTTGCATTTATTCACGAGAAAGAATTTCTCGTCAAGTATATTTTTGAGAGTGTGGACACACTCGCTTAAATTTGGTTAACGTCTATATTTTAGTATTTTAAATACATAGCTATTGCGATTCACATGTATCTAGGACATATTGACTCGCTTACTTGCCTCTATCTTATCTTGCTCGCATCTCTCTTTCTATGTATTTGTATTTCATAATGTATGTAGTATCAAAGATACATTTATCTAGTATTTTTGATACATGTATCAAACATAATATTTTAAAAAATGATATATTTAACTTGAAATTTAGTACGAAATTATTAATCGATGAGATAATAAGTAATTATTTAAACTATTAGGTGGAATAGTATTTATGATACAAATGTTTATATAGTTAGGAAAATTTTCCTAAAATTCTAATACTCCTATGTATTTTTTGTATGCGCTAAACTATGAGATCTTTTATTAGAAACTTTAACGTTAAACTTCCCTTTCATCCATAATTGATTGTTTATAATTATAAAATGTGTATGAATTATTTTTTTATCATAATTTTTAAATCTGGACAATCAAAAAAATAAAAAAGATAATCTCATAACATAGTAAATTACCTAATTAATAGAATATATCTTCTCTATATATAGACATCTTCACAAAGTGCATATACCTTTTTGATCAGGTCCAAGTTTAATTCGTCAATTTTTCAAATGAATTTTTTTTTTCTATAACAATCACTAACTTTTGGGACTGCATATGTGATGAGCTCGACCCAGAAGGTAAACTTCTTACTGTCACTTGTAAGAAATTTGAACTTCCCCAATCATTGGACCATCTCGAAGAGTTCAAATATTTTTTCCATCAAGATTATATTCATTGGAATTCTCAAGTATCATCATATAAATTGAGATTAAAAAAATAATAAGTATATTTTTATATTTAAAAATTTATGTTTACTTTTAATAATATAATTTTTTATAGTCTCACACATATATATATATATCAAGTTTTTCATATCTAATCAAACATCCCGTGGATGGAGGGGTATATTTTAAGAGGATTAATTCTTTTTATGGTCCACTACAAATCTTTTCAAAATTTTATATCTAGCAATAAAAATCAACACACACTATTTGGAAAATAAAATAATTTTATAAATTCATGTCCTTTTCTTTTTCAATTCAAATTGCAATGGTTACGTTAGTACGGAAAATTAATTTCTAGAGTTGTCAGCACGGGCTAACTTATTCCATTCGAGTTAGATCATATAGATTTTAAAAGTAAACAGGTAAGGTCGGACTGATCTTTTTGTTATGGGCGAAAACATAGCTAGTCCAACCCATTAGTACATGAGTTGCAAGTCTTGTCGGGTTAGCCCATATTTTTACAAATATATTTTTTTATAAATGTTTTAATTAAACTATAAAAATATTAAAACAAATAGCAACAAGACAATATTAGTGTTACTATTACATATCATAAAAACATAATTAACATCTAAATTTTAAATGAACTTTGAGTTTAGACTCTTATTATTTTTAATACTCTATTTTATTTTTATTTTTAATTCGATTTACGGGCCGACTCAACTCATATTGCAAAAGTCCCACAAATCAGCGGACTTATTTGGGACACGCTAAAAAGCCCATTTTATAAGTGGACTCCACAAATCTTAACTCAAACCCTGCTAAATTACGAATTAGACCAGATCGGTCCAACAAGCCTAGCTTATATTAACGACTCTACTGATTTTAATAAATCTTGAATTGATTAAGTATGTCATTAGCTATCAAATTTAAAATACAATTTTATTTATTTTATATAATTTATAAATTTTTATATTAAAGTATCCAAAAGATAGCAATCACTAATTTTCTTTTATCCATATAACTTTTCGTATCTCCTTCACGTCATTGTTTTTAGGCTGAAAGCGAAGTTTTTGAAAGTTCTTCAACTTTGACAAAATAATACTAATATTTGGTGAATTACAACTTGCATCTAGCAGGACGACTTTTACTCAACACAAGAAATTAAATTTGTATTTACTCTATAGGAGAAAATTATTAAAACGATCTTTAATATTCTCTCTGTCTTATTTTAATTGAATTTATAACATAATATATTAAGAAAAATATTCAAAAATAAAATTTATACTATACTTTTTATTATTGTCCTTTGTAAAATTATAAAGGAAAATATATAGTATAATTTATAAAATTTGGGACAAATATATAAGTTTAGGATAAAGGAGAAAGATAACACGAGATTAAATATCATTTGAATAAATATATAAAACCCAAAAATAAAGCAGGGACGATTTTCACATATAGTATTTGCAGTCTTTCCAGTTCATAAAGATCCCACTCCCATTTTCAGGTGACTTCTTTCCTCCTTTTTTGTTGAACTAAAAAGATGAAATTTTGATTTGTGATGAGCAATGCAACATATATAATGGGGAGTTCAGATTTCTCCTCTTTTTTTGGCTTTTCCATTTTTATCCTCTTCTGTAGTTGGCCTTTTCTTTTCTCCATAATTTGTCACACAAGTTTAGCAGAGCTGGTCAGATATTATTATTGCACATTTGAAATTTGAAATTTAAAATAATTCTTATACATTTGTGAATTGTGATGATTCTTTTTGGGACGAAATGGTGCCGGCACAGAGGGTACCGCCTTCCTCTCTAATCTTTTTTCATTGAATTTTACGTTGCTTTTGGTTTTGTTTTTCTTCAAAACTAAAGCAATTTGAAATGTTGTCGCACAATTTCCAACTTCATTTGCTTCTGCTTTTAGATTCATACTCTTTCTCTCTAGGTAATCTTATGATATAACAAAGTGGTTGTTTTTTCCCTCTTTAGTTATGCCATCATGGATTTTTTACTTGTGTAGAAATTTTGTTACATCTTTGGCTTCTATAGCTTAAGAAGTGGTCTCTATATCATTTAAAACAATGTATTATCCCCCCCTGAATTTGATTACTCATTAGACATAAACGTATAATATTATCCTACATCATTATCTGCTATGCTGTTAGTTAGTGTAGACAAAAATTGTTGCCTTAGCCATTGAGTAAAGAATGTTAGGCTAAATATTCAGATGTCATTCATGAACTACTGCTCATCTAAATGTGTGCTAATCTAAATTGTTAAGCCTCTCTGCCTTAAGGGGGGCTGCTTCTAACTCACTATCTATCTTTTTCTGTTAGAGTGTTAATGGCCTAATCTTAATTGTGGCAGGTGGATTGTTAGATAAAGTCTATCTGGATCAATATATTATTTCTAAAACCATCTTTTTCTGTTGCTACTATTATGTTCTGATGGGCTGCTTTCACTCAAAAACAACACTCCAATACACACCCGGTTACGAGGAGCCCACACTGCTTGCTGCTGAGACACCTTGTGAGTATGAATCGCTTAAGAATCTCGGTCATGTCGTGTCACTCAAATGAAAAGCATAATGTACTTGTTTCCTACCTGTCAAGTTCTGCTAGTTTAGTTAAATTGCAAATCGTTCGTATTCCATAAGATGTAGTGTTATCTTTTTTGCCAATATAGATTATTTTATGCCTGTGCACATCCCGCTCCCCTTTATCAGATAGTTAAAAAGAAAAATTTTAAGGTATTAGAGAAAGAACTAGAGCTCAGGATAAGGATCACATCCCACATGCCTCCAGATCTTAGAAAGTGCAATTAATTTTCATAATCGAAAGACTTCTAATACCATTTCATCCATGAGACTTTCACTGGACAGTGGTTGCTTTTTACTATGAAAACCATAATATGAGGTCTTATGAGAATGAGAGGTGTGATCTGGTTTGTCAATTTGGTTGATTTCCTAGCAATTTTATTGCGTTCATCACTAAGTTTAACAGAATGGATGTAACAAATGGATAGAAAAATGTATTAGGTTTGATTAGAAGTAACTCTTACTACAACTTCTAATCATTTAGGACTGTGTTGTAAAATATTGCAGTTACAGTGAGTGAAGTCGAAGCATTATATGAGTTGTTCAAAAGAATAAGCAGCTGCATAATTGATGATGGGCTCATTCATAAGGTATATATCTACTGCTTACAAATAGAAATACACATATCTTTCCATGTTTTGGATTCTCAAAAGTATAATTGATATAGAACTTAGCTAGTTGATAAGTCTATAATGTGTTATGGCTACCTATTCTAATTCTTGCGATGCCATCATCAGGAAGAGTTTCAGCTAGCGCTCTTCAGGAACCAAAAAAAGAAGAATCTGTTTGCAGATAGGGTATGTTTTCTCGGCCAACCATTCATTCAAATGATTAACAGTTTAACACATCAACTCTTATACTGGAAATCAGCTGCTTTTCTTCCATTTGATTGGGCCATGTTATTTCTTCTTTTGTTAATTTCTCTGTTCTGTGTTCATCTGAGGTTGTGAATTTCTCGTCACTGAGTTTCTTATTATGCAGATATTTGATCTTTTTGATATTAAGCGCAATGGAGTGATTGAGTTCGGTGAATTTGTCCGATCATTGGGTATCTTCCACCCTAATGCACCAGTAGCTGATAAAATGTCATGTAGGAAATGAACTTTGTTAGCTTAATACAATTTATAATGGTGCCTTTCACTTAGTTGTCATTTTCTCATTTTCAGTCTCCTAATGAAGTGCATTATGTATGTCTATTTGTTGACATTGATGCCTCTAGCTTAATATCTTTGCAGTTGCATTCAGATTATATGATCTGAGGCACACTGGTTATATCGAGAGAGAAGAGGTAGGTATCGCAACTATATATGCATTATACTAGTCTACGCTCCTCTCATCTTGACAATCTTTTGCTTTCAATTATTGGTGATATTACTTTGACTAGCAAAAGCATGTAAGATAAAGGTAATAATCTCTATGCTGCGTGGATATAATTTGCAGTTAAAAGAGATGGTATTAGCGCTGCTTCATGAATCAGATTTGGTTCTTTCAGATGACGAAGTTGAGATAATTGTAGATGAGGTGAAGACTACTTCAATGTTTAAACTATCTTTCACCCAATTGTCAATATGTAGTCCTTTGCTGTTTATTCACATTCTATCTATATCTTGTGTGCCAGACGTTTAGTGATGCAGACACAAAGGGTGATGGGAGGATAGATCCAGAAGAGTGGAAGGAATTTGTTTCAAAGAATCCATCTCTTCTAAGGAATATGACACTTCCCTATCTGTTGTAAGTGTGGTATCAATGAAAACTCAGATAGGTTCATTATGCTTTTTAACTGTAATAATCTTGAACACATACTTTTACTTTTTCCCATTCCTCTTGAAATGACTAAAATGAAGTTATTTTCCTGCAAGCTATTTGGATAGTCGAAAAAAGAAAGGAAAATTGCTATTACCTGATGCTGATATATGGTGGCCTTGCTTTATTCAGGGATATAACCTTAGCATTCCCCAGTTTTGTGGTCAGCTCTGAGGTTGATGATTCAGAAATTTAAGAAAAAGGAAAGTATTTAAGGGGCACCATCATGGCTTCTCTGCCAGCTCCATTCACTTAGCAAGTTAGGCTGCTGTATATGATTGTATCATGGCATTATCCATATTGTAGTTATTCCAAACCTCCTTCCTCCTTTTGTTTTCCAGCCTATAGGCTAAAATTTTGACATTGGTTGCTCATTTGTTATGTTATGTTCTTTGATCCAGTGTATTTGAACATGCAATTCGACTTGATATAACACCATTTACTATTCATTATACTTATTATGGAAATTTTCGACTTCCAGCAATGTCAAATGATGATGGAGACCGATTATTATTTTGCTATTCACCCTTTTGTATTTTAGTCAAAGAATGTGATGCTAGGACTAGCTCTACTTTTGAGTGACAACATGTGATAATGAGAAGCGTCTTTGAGGAGTAAAGAGTTGGTTAAGAAGTTTTGTCTGAAAGGCTAATTAATATAAACTGTTGGATTCACCTCATGCATCAGGCCTTTTGGCGCACACATGCACACCTAAGGTGTAAGCCTGGTGAGACAAGCTTTGACTGCCTTGCCTCGGGTGAATACTGGGCGAGTTCAACGTTGCCTTCTAGAACATTATTTCTATAGTTAGAGTCGTGCATTAAAACTTCCTTCATGCTAAAAAACTTAAGCACCTAACACAATTAAATTCAATCGGCAAAATCATATAGCATGGCCTATGTACAAACGAGAGAAATTAACTTGCAAAACGCATCTGTATACCAGCTTTAAGACAATGGATCACACGGGACCCTAGTCCTTATTAAGAGAAGCAAAACTTGCCTCTAGTGGTGATAATCATAGTAAGGTGCCCGGTAGACACACAGACCGAGTGAGTTTCTGCGGATCCAGATGTGCTAAAGATGGAGGACTATATGAGGGCACGGTGCTATCCTTGTACTTTGTTGCACATGAGTATAGCAAGCGCCAGTATCCTACCATTTAAGAGTCTGTCAACTTAGGCCTTAAACACATTTGTCCAACCAAAATCAATAAACATGCTATTACTGGAGTTTGATATCCCTTTCAAATGGTTAATATGATGATGGAGTACTGTCAGCTTTACATTGCTACTGAACGTGGAATGACTTCAACTTTCCCTGCTAAAAGGGACGAGACATGGTGATCCCGTGTACCTTTTTGTTTTAGATAAGATTTGAAGCAACTCAGATTAAATCTAAACTTTAAACACCATCCTAAATGTTCTTCTCATGTGATGTAGAGATGACAGATTGAAAGCCTTTCAACTACTTCTCAGATGTCTCTGACCTTGAGGCTAATACGGAAAAAAAGTTCACTATACTTGACAGTAAAGGACCAAGAGGGATTGTAGTTCACTAGTGGTACACTCTCTTTCAGATCTCGAGGAATCTTACAATAAGCCAATGCATGCCATTGGTGGAAATGATTACGAAAAAAGTTAGTTGATGACACTATAATAAAAGAGACATTTAGTGAGAATAAAATTTTCTTTTAATGGCAATATTTATTGCCACAAATCCTTTATTTGTTGTAGTGATGAGCATCTGGACTGCACTAGTATTCTGGAAGGCTACAACTTATCAAAATGTACAATTTGAAATGCAGACTTATAGAGCTAAAGTCTTCTCCTACCAAAGAAGGTGCATCAACTGGTCAATGTTGTTTGCAGGAAATTCTTATAGCAAGGATCTACTGATAATAAGACAATGATGAAGGGCCTCTAATCTTCCAATTAATTTTTAGCGTATCACTTTTATTGGATGTAGTCCACTGATATTAAAATGAGATTCTTACATTGTATGTCGATACATAAATTATATATTTTTATACATAATAAAATAATTTGGCTTGAGAATGTGATTATCCTCCACGGAACAGAAAAAAATAGAAAACAAAATAATTGTTACTCAAATGTGAAAGCTTTCACCTTCTCAATGAAAGGATACCTTTAGCTAGTATATATATGATATTTGATCTAATAATAACCAAAAAAGAAAAAGCAAATTACATGCACTTACTAAACAATGAAAGTCGTAATCTGGAATACTTGTGTCAGATCACCAATAATGTAGCAAATTCAATTTAGCCACCTAATTATGGAAATACTATAAATGGGATATATCATGTTATTCATATACCACTGCACAATACATAAAACTCCATCATGAAGTTTGTTCATTTATACCATTAACTTCAGGTATTCAAACCTGCCAAGAAAGCCACCCCAGTTGAAGGCAACCATGATGATCCGAAAATGAATTGCGCTACGGTGAACTTGCTAGCCTCTTCTGTTGAATTGATCACACGATATCCCGGCCATTTCACCCGTTGCCCCACGGCTGCTCCCGGCCCATAATTCATATACTCACCATAATACAATGAATCAAGAGCGAAAGTAGCATTCCACTCTAACCAACCGCGCGGGTGTATATGATCACCCAAGTATGATAACATGACAACGGTTCGTGAGTACAGCTTCCATGGTCGGCCTAGATACGTGGGGAAGCTCCCTTTAGATGCCTCGAGGTCGGATGTGGCTATGATTTTGCAAGCGTGGATTGAAATGCCGGTGTTTTGATTGGGATCTTTCCTGTTTTGAGCAGTGATGGTGTTCTTCTGAAAGTCCATAGGCTTTCGAGCATAAATGCTGCAGTTTTGGATGACCACTGCTGCATTACCGAAGATGAAATCAACCGTCCCATAGATGTCACACTCACGATAGAATTGGCGCTGGGAGTGCACGTAAAGAGTGTCTTGGTATCCGATTATGTTGCAGCGATAGATCACAGCATGATCAGCGCCAATACGAAGAGCTACTGCTTGATGCTTGCCTGGTCCAGCCCAGTTCTGAAATGTGATGTCTCTTGCAATGAAACCAGCTCCAGTTGCCGCTGTAGATCAAGAAAGTTGCACTGTGAGGGCATGAGCCTTCTTTAGTTAAAATAGCATGGTCCAGCGTTACAGAGTATGATTGAGGCAGAGTCTAGAGGTGAAATCAGTTTATTGTGGTACTTTTTCTTTTTTTCAAGATTAAATTTTGATCAATATTTTGAATATATATATTTTTTATCATATCAATATATAAAAAATTGCAACTTACTATTACTTTTTGAATATCAAAATAATCTTAATTTAATTTAGCTTCATTAATCAAATTACTTTATCAAAAAATAAAAAATTAATAAATCTAGTCAAGTGGTTAGAGAAAGAGAGTCAAAGGACATTAAGTCATTAACAGTTGGGAGGGGCATGATATGTGTTTTGGGGGCTTTTTGAAGAGGACATGCAAGTTGAAATACTGATGCTTTTAATTACCCCACCTCCTAACATGTGATTATCTTTTAAAATGAGCCTACCCTATTAGTGGTCATATCGCTATCCCTAGTACTGTTCTTTCAGATTATAGACGAAAAAAAGCCAATCATCCCATGGATAAGGATCACTTATTTGTGATTTTATTGGATTCTCATATGAGTTTTCACAATTTCATTTTAAACAAAAGTTGTCGGGGCTAACATCCTATATATCCGGGGACTAATGTTACTATCCATAATAGGTAAAACACCACAATTGAGTGCCTCCTCATTTTTAAACATATGTTTTGACAAAATAATTAACTCATCGGGATGGTAGCAATTTCATTCCCAAAACATTTATTTTCTCCTACAGACTAAGATGTTTGGAGGGTAGCATACAAGTGACGACTGACCACGTGAGGAGGTGCATCAGACTTAATTGCAAAGTAGCTACGAATTCAATGACAAGGCCATGTGCGTTTTCTAATTTCTACTACATGCTATGCTACCAAATCGCCAAAGTGAAGAGGGCCGCCCCATGCCCACCGTTTTCAATTTCCACTAAACATAAATAGTCATAAGTGGCAAGTCAAGGGAAACCATACAAATAAGTGGGAGCCAAAGCCAGGCACCAGCGTAGCAATGACATGTAACAATCAAATTGGCAAAGCTGTTAATTAAAAACAAATGTAGTCAAAGTGAGTAAATAAAATTTAAGAGGCATACCAAAAGACGCGGTATGGAATGTCGTCAGATTTTGTGATATACTTTTGCCACCTGATATCAGCGTCTGGCCTTTACCATCACCTATGAACATTACGTTCGTCTTTTTCCTCCCTACTTTCAGGATATCTTCTTCGTACCTGTCAGTTAAGACCAACACATATTGCATGATATTTTGAATTTAAATCCATGTTAAGACCAATTCAAAGAAACAATTCATAAGTCCTTCAGCTACTTGAATGTCATTATGAGATAAAATTTGAACTCAATAATTTCCTATCACTACGACAAAAAAGTGAGAAGATCAATGCAATAAGTAACTACTGAATGCTGAGTCTCACGTGGGATGTAAACAAGGAACAAATAAAAAGTACCCTAGATTAAAGAAAAAGTTAAAAAAAGTAAAAAGATTAAAAAAAAGTTAAATAATACTCCCACACGGTCTCATTTTACGTGGCCTATTCAACTTGGGTATTTAAGGAAAAAACTGACATGGTGTTTAAACTTTATATTTAAATATTTATATAATTATAAATTATATTATTAATAACAGGAAAAAATTTAGATTATAAAATAATATTCTTTTCTGTCTGAACTAAAATGAAAGAAGTGTTACTTAAAAATGAGACGAATAGGTTATTTGTTATTCTCTTTGTTTAAAAAAAATCCTTACTTTTTCTTTTAGAATAATTTTTTTTTTTAACAACATTTTAATCTCAATTACTATATTTGAGATCACAAAAACTTTATTTTTTTAAACTTGTGTGTGCAGATGATTTTATTTTTAGAAAAAGATTATTCTACCTTCCTGCCTTGACGTAAATTATGATCCTGCGAGGACTGTAATCAGGGAGCTTTTTGATTGCCTCTGCTATTGTCTTGAACGTTCCGTTACCGTCTTTTGACACGATCATATCTGCTTTAATTGTCGATACTGGCGCATCCAATAACTTGCGGTCCTTCCGCGACAACCATTTCGGGAAATTCTCACTTTTCGCCGACACAACGTCTGTACCCATTAATCTGCGCCGACGATTGTGTATCGGAACTCCGGCGAAATCATCGTTGCCGTTCACGGCCGCGAAAATGGCTAAGCAATTGCTCACCAACTGAGACAAGTTCTTCAATTTCATCGCCATCTGATCCTTCACGTTCCCGCTAACGTCGGCGAAGCCTTCCGTACACGTGTCCTGGTTTGTGAGCGCAGCGCTTAGCCACGTCTGCACGTCGTTATTGTTTCCCGGCGATGATTTTACGGAGGTTAGGGATCGGGATAGAAGGTAAACAGAGTCTTCTAACAGCTCAAGGCAACTCTCGTAAGCGGACCTCGTAAGCTTGTCCATGTCAAGGCTGTTAATATCGGAAGCCATGTAAAACGCCTTTCCAAAGCGTTGAAGCGTTGCATTGACGGAAATGTGGACGAGATCAGCGTCGGAAGCGGTGAGTGCGCCGGGGAATTCATGCAATGAGCTCAAACAGAGAGCTGGAAAACGAGTGCGACTACACGTCCGTGAAATTGCCTGAGTGGGCTTTATATGCAGCACTTTAGCATCCGTTTTGCTCCGGACATTAACCAAAACAGCGGCGGAAATTGCAGAAGCAAGCAAAAGAATGGCAGAGAAAATGAGAAAGATTTTAAGTTTGGACTTGTCATTGGGCGTGGAGGTGACATTCTCTTCAAATTTAGGGAGTATTTGTCGGCGTGAGAGATCTTTAGGCTTGGGTTTTCCAAGCCTGGCATACTCCATTTTTGGCTTTTACAGTAGGAAAAGAAGAAAAATGTAGTTGCCGACAATAAGTAGACTGAGCAAGAACAGTGTTTTCCTTTTTGTTGTGCGTGACAAAATTAAAGAAGAAAATAGAGTGTTATGATTTGAAGACTCAGGAAAATCATGCATTATATATATATATTAGACGGTGGAACTATGCAACAAGGACAAGGGTGGTGTAGGAATTTTGGTATTTTCAATTCTATATTTGTGCTCCAACATTAGTTCAACTTAATCATTGAGTTTGTAATTTTATAGTATTTATAATTAATTTCTTATACAAATATAGGTTTTAAGAAAAGCTTATTGAATTAATATTATAGCCGGTTAGGAAGTAATCGTAGATAAGGAAATTCATAATATAAAAATTTAACCTCTATAATTTTTTAGATTTTTTAATAATGAAATCATTGTATTTTTAACAATTATGATTTCAAATTTATCATCTACTAAAATTTTAACGATTTTTCACATACAACACTACAAAAAAAATATCAAATTAGGCAATTAGCTATAGAATTTATCAATAATACCAAGTTAATTTGTTGCAAAAGAAAAAAGCTCCTAGATAATTAGAATTTTTCTTATAATTCATTGTTAATATAGAGCTAAATGAGATTAGTGTGTGATTTTTGCTATTTAGGTTGATATTTTGTCCATTAGTAATTCCTTTATTTTCTAGTGAACATATATTTATATGTCGTGTATAAAAATATTTCTCTCTATCGTATTTTACGTAACACTTTTTTTTCGATCTATCCTAAAAAGAATGTCATTTTACTATAATTAAAAATAATTTAATTTTAAAATCTCAGCCACACAAATATCTAAATATTATTTCAAAATGTAAGTGTCAAATCTTTTTTTTTCTTCTAAAATATCGTGTCAAGTTAAAAAGTACCATATAAAATGAAAGGGGAGAGTAGGTTCCAATTGGATATAAGATTCTATATGGGATAGGACAAAAGCTAGTCCATGATCTTTAGTACTAGCATTTCAGAATAATAAGTGTATTTTAGAATATATATATATAAGTAGATAAAAAAATTATTTTTTTTAAACGGAGGAAGTAATGAATGGGATGGCAACATAACGTGTGGGTCGAGCAAGAAAAGATCTGTTTCCAAGCCCCACCCACCCGTAGGTGTGGCAATGTTTGGAGAAAGGGCAAGGTTTGGTGTGAGGTCAAAATCGAGAGGAGAATTAGCTGTCTTCGACTCACAATAGCAGTGGATGGAGGCTACTGCAAGACTTTAGAAAACATCCAGCAATATATTGACTTCTTTTTGTTGTATTCTTTCATCAATCCAGTCTCAAGAATATTTAATGTTACAATAAGTGGTGCTACCTAATACTGGTAAATATACTTTAATTGGTTGGGACTAATATTGATTTTAAACCAAGAAGTGGAGACATCCATTTGTTAATTGGTTAATTCATTATCTTTTGGATAAGTTTGTTTAAAATTTTTGATTTGATTAAGGAGTACAGTGGGATCATTTGTTAATTATATAATTTGGTCACGGAATATTAGACATCATTGTAGAACTAGAATGAGTATTAGAATGTGCTTACCTCCTACTCCTTATACGTGGACACCATCAATAATTTAAAGCATAAATTTGATATGTGTTATAAAACTGAATCTGAAATTAACTAGAATAATTTTAAGGCGGAACAAAGACAGCAGAAGAAGAGGAAGAGAA
>JBCEWC010011915.1:0-16289 GCA_038996855.1 Solanum aculeatissimum
TGTGACATTTAACGACCAGGTAGACGGTCCGTCAACCTTCCAACGATCTGTCACACCCTCCGTGTAATTAACCTTAGGCTCAAATCTTCGCAACTCCCACGGCCAACATTCAGTTGGGTTTAACGAGCAGGTGCACGGTCCATGTGAAGGTTTCCCGGGCCGTCTATCCTCCCATGTACCAAGACTTATAAAATTGTTTCTTCAATCTTCCTCAGCTGCTCTCTGTTCACTTTCACGGTCCATTACACGACCCGTTAACATGCAAACGGGTCGTTTATCCTCTCGTGAAAATAGACTTTGCCCCTTTTTGCTTCCTTTCCGCACTGGCCCTCTCTGTTACGTTTAACGGACAGTTTCACGGCCCGTTAAATATTAAACGGTCTGTGAGCCTGCCCGTTTGGGGCACAATTTGCTCCATATTGCTCTTTCTCGTGCCTAGCCTAATTTTCCTGCAAAATAAACTACATAAACATTAAAATGCAACAATTTGCTTGAGAATTCGCAAAGATTTTATCTAGAAAAGTGTCAAATGACGAGCGTTTTCGCGACTTATCAATCGTAGACCTAAAAAATCTATTCAATTCTTTATCTATTAATTTTTTTTTAAAATCACCAAATTGTTTTTCCATTTCAGATTTTATCTCGAGGTCACCACTCTCACCTCAATTTAAAAATCCTGGTGTCTCAAAGTCATAATCATCGTACCTGAAAGTCACAACTGTAGGAGTGTCTGCAACAGTTGATGGACTGTTAGCAACAACTGAGGGAGTCTCTGCAACAGTTGAGGGATTGTCTTACCAACTGTGTGACTTGATGCAGCATCCGAGGGACTGTCTTCACCAGCTGTGTGACTTGGTGCAACAGTTGAGGTACTGACACTAGCAATTGGGGAGTGGCACCAGTACCTGAAGGACTGTCTCCAGCAACTGTTGAACCAGATATAACAATTGATGGATTGGGTGCAACAACTGAGGGACTGTATCTAGCAGCTGATAGACTGGGTGCAACAGTTGAGGAACTGTGACCAACAGATGCGAGATTAACACCTACAGCAGCCTCAATAGTGACTTATTCAATAAGATTTGCCAACTCTTGCTGTAATTCATCCTCTTCTTCATCAGATACAATGAGTCTCCTTCTGGAAGCTCTAGTAGGAAAATCAGGTCTAAGATTTTTTCGTTTCGACTGGGCCATTAAAGTAGATAGTCCTGTCACCAAATAGAGATAATCTATTAATTTGATCAAACACTCTCAATAAAGACAAAAAAAGCAACTACTGAACAACCTTCCTACTTGAACAACATATGTTCTTTTCTCACAAAAAATACAATAACAATCAAACAACACCACCCACATACCCGAAAATGTATCCTCAAAGAGTCTAACAAATCAAACAACACCAACAAGAGCAACACTACCCAAGTAGAAATTAGGGCATGCAATATATTTTTCTAACAAAAATCATAACAACTAAAATCAAAGAAAAACAATAACCACAACAGTTGTTCTAATTAGTTCAACAATTGTTATCAATACTTTAAAATTGAGTAACTAACAAGAGCAACCCCACCCAGTTATTGTAAGTACTTTAACAATTGTTGTCAACCCTACTCAAAATTAACCAAACCAATCCAACATCTTTTCTCACAAAGTACTACAACAACAAAAATCAAACAACAAACAACATCCATACACAAAAATTTCATCAAAGAGTACAACAAATCAAACAACACCAATTAGAAAAAACCTACCCAGTTACGCAGTTGTTGAAATACTTGAACAATTGTTGTCAACCCTACTCGAAATCAACCAAATCAAACCAACCCAATATTTTTCTCACGACTACAACAACAAAAATCAAACAACAACAACAACAATCAAACAACAACAACAACACCAATATCAGAAATCAATCAACCAATCCAATAATTTTTTCTCACAATGACTACAACAATAAAAATCGAACAACAACAACAACACTTATACTCGAAATCAACCAATCAACCAACCAACCAAATATTTTTGTCAAAATGACTACAAAAATAGCAACACCCATACTTGAAATTGTCATCTTCAAAGAGTACAACAACAAATCAAACAACACCAACAAGAAAAAACCTACCCAGTTACGCAGTTGTTATAATACTTGAACGCAACCCTACTCGAAATCAACCAAACCAAACCAACATTTTTCTCACGACTAAAACAACAAAAATCAAACAACAACAACAACAACACCCAAGATCAACCAACCAACCCAACATTTTTTTCCTCATAATGACTATAACAATAAAAATCGAACAACAACAACAACAACACCTATACTCGAAATTAACCAACCAACCAAACATTTTTGTCAAAATGACTACAAAAATAACAACACCCATACTCGAAATTATCATCTTCAAAGAGTACAACAACAAATCAAACAACAACAACAAGAAATTAGAGCATGCTATAATAAAATACATATTTTTTTTATCTTTATAAACCTAAATAATTACTTGTACAACAAAAAATAAAATCATAGCAGTGAAAAAATAAAAATAAAAATATTACCTTAAGAGGAAGATGACGACGACGCGGGAAAAGGAAAACACCAACGACGACAGTGAACTGCGACGGCCTGAAGGCAACCAATGACGAAGAAGAAGAAGATGCAAAATCGTGAAAATCCTAAAAAAAATTTGACAAAATTGTGAAGAAGAGAAGAAGCGGGTGAAGAGTGGAAAGGAAAAATAAAGAGAAAGGTGTAAAGTTAAGAGTTTTTAATTTAGAAAAAGAGAAAGGTGGGAAGTTGAAGAATTTTTAATTTTGATTTGATATTGAAAAGATGGAAATAATTTTTTATTCTTTTTTTTAAAAAAATTTATAAATTTTTTAAAAAAAAAACATAGTTACTGAAAATTTTAAAATATCAATTTGACCCCTCACTAATTTAATCACACTTAATTTTTTAATTAGTGACAACTTGAATCTTCGAACTTGATTAAAGTTATCACCTTTTTTTTAATTTTAACAGGCACCATTGCCTCAATTTTCACCGGATTCTTGGGGTTTAGGGTTTATTGTGCTTTTGATGTCAGCGCTGGCAAACTAGCTAAAAATGAAAGCTTTGCTGCCTTCCTCTTCTTCTTCACAGATTCCTCCATGGCTAATCATCCTCTATTGCAGACGCCATTTATGCACTTCTTCAACCTCATCTCCACTAACAAGTCAACAACCAAAAAATCCTCAACCTTCCCCTTCAGATTCAACAGCCGATCCTCTTGACAGACCCAATTCGGAAGATGGTGGGTTTACCAAGAATCATGTCGTTGATGTTCTTCTCAGTCATAGAGATGACCCTGATTCAGCGTATAGGTACTTCCAAACTGCTAGGAAACAAAGGGGTTTTCTACATACTAAATCTGATCCTTTCTTTGTTCTGCTTCACATATTAGTGAGTTCTTCAATGCATTATCATAAAGCTCGACGTTTGCTTGATTATTACGCTTCTAGTGACTCGGGTCCCTCTGCTGCTGTTGTTTTTAATGGTTTAGTCAATTGTGGTAAAACTTTTGATTTTGGGTTAAATCCTAGGATTTTCAATTTCTTGATAAATAGTTGCGTGAAAGCTAATCGATTGAATGATGCTATTGATTGTTTCAATGGGATGGTGGAACATGATATATGGCCGTGGATACCAATCATGAACAATCTTTTAAAGGCATTGGTGAGGCAGGACGGGATTGGAGTAGCTAGAGATTTGTATATTGATGTTGTGTCGAGAGGAATCCATTATGATTGTCATACTGTTCATATTTTGATGGCTGCTTTTCTCAGAGAAGGGAAAATGGAGGAGGCTGTGAAGCTTTTCGAGGAGGCCAAGATGAGTGGGATGAAGCTTGACGCAGGATTGCATAGCTGTTGTGTTTATGTTGCTTGTAAGAAGCAGAATCTAAGTTTAGCATTGGAGTTGTTGGAGGAGATGAAAGGCAGGGGTTGGGTTCCATCTGAGGGCACGTATACAAACATAATTCTGGCTTGTGTGAAACAAGGGAATATGGTTGAGGCATTGAAGCTCAAGGATGAAATGCTTGGTAATGGCCATCTGATGAACTTGGTGGTTGCAACAAGTTTGATGAAAGGGTATCATTTGCAGGGTAATTTGTCAAGTGCTTTGGATTTGTTTGACAAACTGGTCGAGTACGGACTCATCCCGAACAAGGTGACATATGCAGTTTTAATAGAAGGTTGCTGTAAAAATAGGAATGTTGAAAAAGCAATAGAAGTTTACAGGCAAATGAAATTTGCAGGTATTAAGTCTAATGGTTATGTTGAAAATTCGTTGATAAAGGGATGTTTGAGTGTTGACTTGTTAGATGAAGCAATGAATGTGTTTGATGGGGCAATAAATTCAGGGACGGCCAATGTATTTGTTTACAATAGTATAATAGCTTGGTTGTGTAAAAAGGGTCAAGTGGATAAAGCTCAAAACATATGGGATAAGATGGCTGATAATGGAATTTTACCTACTATAACTTCATACAATAATATTATTCTCGGAAATTGCAGAAATGGGAATATGGACAAAGCATTGGATTTGTTCTCTCAGTTGCCAGAAAGGCATTTGAAAGCTAATGTTGTAACTTATAGCATTTTGATTGATGGGTATTTTAGAAAAGGTAATGCTGATAAAGCTGAGAACATGTTTGATCAAATGGTCTCTTCAGGAATTCCCCCTACTGACTACACATTCAATACTGTAATCAGTGGTATGTCTAAGGTTGGCAAAACATCTGAGGCTAAAGATTTGCTTAAAAAGGTTGTGGAAGGAGGAGACCTCATTCCAACATGCATGTCTTACAATAGCCTAATCAATGGATTTTTGAAGGAAGATGATGTCAGCTCAGCATTGGTTGTTTATAGAGAGATGTGTGATAGTGGGATTTCCCCAGATGTTGTCACTTACACAACTTTGATTGATGGGTTGTGCAAAAGCAATAACATTAATCTAGCTCTAAAAATGCTGAATGAGATAAGAAATAAAGAAATTAAGTTAGATGTCATTGCATATGCAGTTCTTATAGACGGCTTTTGCAAAAGAAGAGACATGAAAAGTGCTTCTGAATTTTTTGATGAAATCCTTCAAGTTGGTCTCTCTCCTAACCTATTTGTTTATAATAGCATGATAAGTGGGTTTAGAAATGTAAATAATATGGAAGCAGCACTAGTCTTGCGTGATAAGATGATCAATGAAGGCGTCCCATGTGATCTGGAAACATACACCACATTGATTGATGGACTTTTGAAGGACGGAAAAATAGATCTGGCGTCTGATTTGTTCACTGAGATGCTTGGAAAGGGTATAATGCCTGATGACATCACATATACTGTTCTTGTACGTGGTCTTTGCAATAAAGGTCAGGTTGAGAATGCGTACAAGGTCTTAGAGGAGATGTGTAAAAAGAGTATGACTCCTAGTGTTCTGATTTATAATACACTAATTGCTGGATACTTCAAGGAGGGAAATTTGCAAGAGGCATTTAGGTTGCATGATGAGATGCTTGACAAAGGTCTTAAGCCCGATGATGCAACTTATGATATTCTTATAAGTGGAAAGTTGAAAGAAAATAGTTTGGGTCTTGTTAGTTCAATGCCACAATGAACCAGATACCCTCTAGCAATTTATTGATGAGATACATTGGCTGACACTGCTGTCTGCTAGGTAAATTGAACTTGGTAACTAGTTGTTGCACTGAATTAAGTTTGACGCAAATGAGATTTGGCTTCACTATGGCCATTCATTTCTATATCTCTTAGGTCGACAGCTTTAATGCTTGGGGTCCAATGAAGTGTTTTCGCTTCGTCACCTCAAGTCCCTCGAAGGTATGAATTTAGTTCTTCATCTTTCTCAGTTTTCAGCTGTTCCAATGATTCATGATTTCATTGAATGGTTTTTATGTGATTTAGATATGAAATTGAGTCTTCATAAAACTTGAAATTGAATCCACGAGACCAAGGCATATATCTGGACTTGTACATTGAATTGAATGCTGGTTTTGCTTAATGGTTCAAGTGTCGTATTGCTCTTACCTTAAAGATATAGGTTTACTAATCCTTCCAATCCAGGATGTATCAATTTTTCTCAGGATTTTTAAAGATTCCTTCAGCAATCATGTTCTATGAGTCTCATTGTAGCTTATTTATTGGGCGGTAAAGTTGAACAGTTTCAATTAATTTTGGTTTGTGAGTATGTCTACTGTGCATCCCTGCACGATCATTTTCTTCTAATTATCTCTTTTTAGCCAAACTACTGTGCTACTAAATATTCCACCATTGGGTTGAGGTGTATAATTTCTATAATAGGTCGACTTATCACCCTCATGGGTAACTTCCATTGATTGATGTTTGAACTGCAGAGTATTTAGTTTGCCAGTTTGTACATATTGTGTACTTCTCTTTTGCTGAAAGGCAAAATCGGGGTATACTTAACTGCAAAAAGCCTGCTCATCTGAATTCTGATGTTTTGGCTTTGCTTTTCACTGCAGGGGTTCTGCAATGACATGATTTTGGAGTTCTTCCTTGTTTCATATGATGATATTGGTGGTATTACTTGCAGAAGGCATGTGGAATTAGGCAAACCTTTCTCTGCCTATGCCCCAGTATTTTGGACTTCAAATACCACATTCATTGAGTCGCCTTTATCTTCAGAAGAAGAAAACATATATGAGAGTCGTATGCATATTCGGCCCCTTGCTGAAGCTGATGACCTATGTGAGATTCTGCCTAGTTCTGACAAGAGAATAGTTTTGTGCATGCTTTACATGAACTCAAGCTGTGACTTGGTTATTCCTGATTTACCTGGAAGCACCGTAAATCCTCGGCAGGCGGAGGGAAGGATTTGGCAGTGTGAAAATGGCACATTTGGGTCTGGGTTTCTGCGAGACAATTACGTTATAGACTTGAAATGTATTGCTCAGAATGGTCAGTTATTGGAGGCAGCAGATTTTTCCGGTAAATGATCTTGCTGTGTACATTAATAGACACGAGAGAAAGTGCAGCAGGAATTCCTATTTATGTTCTTTGTACATATTAGTTAGCTCTTTATGCTGGGAAGATTGTGATTCTGTTGTAACATTTCGTGACAATAGAATGTTAATTTCAATGTAACCTGGGTATTCTCAAGCTTCCTTTTCTGTTAATGGATTAGACTCTTTTCCTACTATTTATACTTTCCCTTTTGAATTCTTTCAGTTTCATTTTGACGTGGCAGGGTGTAAAGACGACTAGCTGATTATTTCATTATCTATCATGTTGAATTTTGATACTCACTAACCAGCATTTAAAGTTTTCATTGTGCATGTAGTATTTTATATCTTTGTTCCCTCTCCCGCAATGTTGATTGTAATTTGAGGTTATTATTACTATTGATTGCTTTATTTGTGTTGTATCTTGCTGTTTTGTTATCATATCTTTCTTTACAATCATGCTTTGGAAAAAAGATCCATTTTTCAGTTGAGGGTCCAATAAAAACAGTTTTTCTATCCCACAAAAAGCCTGTAAGGTCTGCCTGCATCCTACTTTTCAGACCTCACTTGTAGGATTACATGGGATGTATTGTTGTTTGCTACCGGCAGCTTGTGTCTCACAGTAGATCCCTTAAGGACTTTCTGAATGGAATGGCTGGTGAATTTTGTGAACTTTCAAACACCCTGCTGACCACTGTTGCTTTCACTTTTTCTTTTTGTTGTATACACAGAAATTTCTGTTTCCTCACTAGTACTTGCGTGTTTGTTTCTATACCTTGCCTTATGTGAAAAGGGAATCCGAAGAGTAGTATTACCCTCCTGTGCCAAATTTTGCCTTTTCTCTTTACAAAATTTGTCTTTCTCCCCTTGTCAAGTTGTCAGTGTGCTAATGGCTAAAAGATTTGCTATCCCTGAAATTATCAAGTAGCCACTAGGAGAGGGGATGCAAGAGGCTGACAAAGTGGTTTCAAGCAGGGTGCAAAATGCAACGGATAACAACAATATAGCAAGTGACCAGGTCCGAAAGATAAATTGTATGCTGACCTTACCCTACCTCATGGAGTTAGAGAAGTTGTTTCCCAAAGACTCTCGGCCTTGATGAGCAAACTTGGTGAAATTCTTCAGTTTATTTCTTAATTACCAACTAGATATTCTGTTACTAGCAGCTATAATACTCTAGCCTTGAACAAAATGGCAATGAAAAATGGTAGTTAAAAGTTTCTTCAAGGCCTTGGTTTAAATTATTAGGGTCTGTGCTGTTGAGGTATCTCTTCCTGCCTTTATAATGAGAAGCTTAATACATAGGCTGCGGAATGGAAGCACATTATGGACGCTGCTGAAGACCTCAACGAAATAACTCTAGGACATTCAGATTCTTGAATATAGGAGACAGGTAGACATGATAGCGGAAAGCTAAGGAACAATCAACTGTTTCGGCTGTTTATGATTCTGTCGTAACTTCTGTTGTTATCGCAGGGCTTATCTCATGGTCACCCTCAAGCTTGCTTAAGTTGCCTTTCTCCTTGATAAGTTGAATATGGTTGTGCTTACAGTAGAGGCGCCTTTCATGTGCAATATAGTTGGAAGGGCTAATTACACACCTTCCATGGTTACATTTGATGCAGCTCTTGTGGTATGGTGTACCATTAACTGATACCTATACACATCCAATCAAGATTTAATATAACATGTATTGCACATTAGCATGAAATAGTGTTAACTATACAAGCTGTGAACTTTTGGAATATGTAACAAATTTTACACAAATGATTACTCATTGCCAACTGGTGGTGTTACCTTTGCTGTTGGATAGACAGTATTCTTGCAGCCAAAACATTTCTCCCTCGTGCCACCAAACATGCTTGTCACTTTAGCTACCTGTCTGTTTCAAAGATACAACTTGCATTTAGTAACTGAAGGTAATATTCTGCTTTATTGCTCGGACTCTCAAAAAATGTTGCCGCACCCATCCTTCCGAGCAACATAGATATTCTGTGTCAGCAAAGCTTGATCACTCATTGTCAATTACCTCACTGTCGATGAGTTTCTGTGGCTTCACAATTTTTGATGTCTCTGTAACATTTTGAATTGTCAGTAAGTTTTCTTTTTTTGCAAAAGTTATTTGGAATTATTATCCCTGTTATCCTCTCCCTTCACAGCTTTTATCCAAACTACCAGTTTGTTTGAAGAGCTGATCAAAGTGTGGTCCACAGTAAAGAGCTCCTTCAAAGGAATTGTAGTTGCCAAGCTGCCAATTGAATATATATAGTTGAAGAATAGTAATATTGGACTTGAAATATTAAAAGTTCAACAGAACTGATGAAAATTATATCATCTCCAGAGTGGATATGACATATAAAGCTAGTAATATTGATCTATTTCTTTTGACTCCGAACAAGTCACTTAGACCTATTCAGAGACCATTTTACAGAGTGTTATATTAATATTTGCATAAAATGATCCGGATGATTGCTTCAGTAACTGTATTATTTATTGTTGCTATTGCTATTGATTATATTCGTTCCACCCTCATCTGCGATACCTTTTCCTTCCCTCTGCTTCTTGTCCAGTTCTCAGTATTGGTCTCTGCTGGCCTGTCACGGGTCACATCAACATCGATTCTCCGGTAAGTCACCAGTAATTCACACCAGACAGGAGATTGCTACGATGGAATCTTGTCCCTTGGATCTTTACCCCTAATCTTAAATGATTTTTAAGCTCGGATTCCTCTTCATTCTCAAGCCATCCTCCACCTAGATTCTTCATCGTCTTTGAATTCTTGGAGTGGGGGACCCAGAACCAGTCTAGATTGAAAGAAGCTGGAAGAGCCCCAGCTGTTGGTGCCCACCAGTCTAATTCCCCAACTTGACCTTGTCTTCTCCATTCTCCAGTGAGAATATGTTCCGCTATTTTCCTAGACTGAAATTCGAAAAGGAAAAGAAATCCGTTCATGTCCTAAACTTTGATATTTTGCACACCCTTCCAAGTTTGGATTGCCACCTTCGTATGTCATTACTACTGGGAGTCTCTTTTCTTCCGATGAATCTCCCCACTGACATCTTCACAACATGGCATTGTCCGAAGATGAGATTGCTTTGTCTGTTTGTTACTGGTTGCTTCAATTTGCTGTGTAAAAACGGCTTCTTCATAAGTTGGGCCTCTGGTAAAAGCATTTAAGTTGACCCCTGATGTAATGACAGCATTCTGTTTGTTTGATTTGACTTCAATTAGCTAGCCTTCCCCATCCTTCATTAATTTTGTTCTCTGGAATAATGATAAATGATCTGTTGTGACCTTGCTAACTGCTATGACTGAAATAAACCGACCATATTTATTGAATTCTTGGGTGCAATAAATATAGGTAGCCGTATCTCTACATCTTCAAGATTTAAAGCTCTTGCCTTTGTTTGTGGAGGCTTCGTGAAGTCTCCTGCAAAGCCAAAGAAGAGCTATGCTTAGAATCATCCTCCTCATTGAGATTTTAGTACTCTCCACCCAGTCCACCCAAGTCCCTGTTAATAAGAATAAGCTTACCTTGCACCGACTTTAAGTCCTAGGGCGTTACGCCTCTCATCCAAGAGCATCCCCTTTGCGCATTTGTGGAGTTGCAGTTTAAGTTCGTCTAACCCCACTATTTTAGACAATTCACTTTCAAATTCATCCATTTTAGCTTTGGTCTTACTACATGCTTCAATGGCTTTACGTTTTCTTTGTTCATCAAGATACTGGTCGAGAAGTTCACGCAATTTTTCATTTCCAGGGCTTTGAGAGAGATGATTTATAGGAGTCATGCCTACCTGCACTTTATATAATTCATAATTAACAATGCCCAAAAAAAAGAACAGGATCTTTTTAATAAATGGAATTTATCATACATCGTCTTCAGCACTACAATCTGTGTTATGCTCCAACAATGTCTTAACTGTTGAATAGTCTTCAGCTCGTAGTGAGTGGCAAACAGCAAGGTGCAATGGAGTCATCCCATTCCATGTATTCATGGTCCAATCACAACTGAAGCAATAAACATACACACATTGGCTCTGGCTTCAACAAGAGCACCATGAGCAAACAGCAAGGTACAATGGTGTCTCTCCATACTGCAATGCACAGAATATTAACCCCAGAAAACAAGAAAGCAAGAAGCTGCAAGAGTAACAAAGTACTTATAACTTCAGTATTAAATAACATGAGTTGTGAAGAGTACTTCTCTGCCGATATGTGTTGATGAGCAAATTCTTAAGCCTAGATGAACCATAGACATAAGCTTTTAATTTAAATATCAGTCGACGAAATGATGTGTCTATAAGTCATATACTGGAAGAGTAGCTGCCTTGTGGAACTCAGCACACATATAACAGCAACTATAAAGGGTCTCTTTTTACATGATCAAGTGTTGTTTCACATGATTATGTTATAAAGTAGTTTGTTTATCTTGGTCGAACACTGAAGGTTTTTCTTTAACAGTAGAGTAATGGAACAGTAACTGATTTACAGAGAAAAAGAAGAGTAATTGAGAAGATGAATTCATCTTTCAAGATTGTATTTATTTCCACATTTACAGGAGTATATGTATTTATATATACATACTGGAAGCTTCTATAAATAACTACTAAGTCTTGACTAACTGATTAGGATCTTAGCTAACTAACAGACTTCTTAATTATGCTTAATAGACTAAAAAGGCCCTGCTTTTCACGCCTTAACAAACACTATGCCTGGATGTGACTGTGCGATCTTGAAAAGATATATGAACTTGAAGTAGCAGAACACTAATGCGTATCAGTTAAATGGAAATGGCGGAAATTAAATTTCCTTAGTATAGTTCTCAATCATTGATCAGCGCTGGAAGTTCTTTGCTCTAATTCTCAAACATCAATTAAATCTCTCTTTCTGCTATGAATGTTGACTGGAAAAAATCTCATAATAGCATGAACTCTTGGTCGCCGTTTTTTAATAATCTAATGTTGTTTTAACTTTAATTGATTAATAACTAAGTTTGGTTAAGTCAATATTCAATGTGACCAGCAACTTGTCATATTCAAGCACACACAAAACTCTAGAACATGCAAAGGGAGTAAATTAAATTCAGAAACTAGACCAAAAAATACGAAATTAAATCCCATAATAGCGGCTTCGATTTTGCAAATTAATAGTAGCAAGACTGAATAAAAGTTCAATTGCTTTTTTTAAAATTATTTGGGTCGAAGATTTTAGGTTTTTTTGTGAAAGAATTGCTGAGATGGCGGAAGAAATTGAAGTTAATGCACAAAGAAATTGAATGAAAAGTTAAAAAAAACAAACAACTTGGACATCATCTGGATCTGCTTGCGGAATATTTCAAGTCTCTTTCGTTCCAAATGACCCACTTAAACGGGGTGGGATGACGTCCCAAATCTTCCTAATGGCTTTGTTTAGTCCTTTCCTTCTCCAGCTATGCAGTTTCTCCTGCTGTAATAGGCATTACTCATCTTACACCAAATATAGTGAGGAAGAGATTCCCACAGTTCTGATGCCATTTTGTGGTGTAAAGGAACAAATGATTGCTATCTTAAGCTACCATTCTACGGAGGTATGATTCCCCTCCGTTGAAATTTGCCAAGTCAGGGCTGCCTCATAAGACACTACCTGACAGAAGCAAAGCCCCTTAATATAGAGGCCCGTCCCTCCAAATTCTTTGTTTTGTAGTCAGTGATGAATACTCAAAGTTTTGGGGCTTATATGATCTTGTTCAACAACTGAAATTTCATTGTGTTATGCCACTCTTTCTTATGCTAAAAGAACTTGCACAACTTTTATGCTCCTTTGAGACCAAGCAATTTTGCTATGCTCTCTCTCTCTCACACACACACAGAGATCCTACTTGCTGTTTGTAGAATCATGATGTAGTTTGATACACCTTGTTGGGGGACGCCTTTACAAAGAATAAAAAAACGTTCCTCCTTATTAATAATTGAGTCTCATGTTTGACCATTTCTTACTCTAGGTTGAAGGCCTGATATGAAAAAACTTAAATAGGTGTGATCATAAAGAGTTCAACCACCTTGTCGAGTCTTTTGCTGAAGTATGTGAGAGAAGACAAACATGAATTTTAGGAGTCTGGGAAATGAGGAGGGTGAGACGTGTTGTTTTGTTTTTCATCTTTACATAGGGAAGTTGTGGTATTCCTCCTCATATATTTTTTTATGACTGGAAATGAGGTGAAAAATAATTTATTGATGGATCAATATTGTTTTGATAATTTGACATACTCTAAGTTGGGATTTGGTTCCATTTTAGAGTTTTGCTGATATTATTCTTGAAAGTGATTTCATTTGCAAATAACTAATTTCTCAGGTGTTCAAGTGTGTGTGACGTCTTTTTGTTGGCCAAAGAATTTAAGTCAAATGACGTATTTTGGCTAATGGTCCCGGTGATCCCCAACAGATTGTTATTTGTCTTTAATACATATTGGAGATGAATTGAAGAATTTCTTATCCACTCCAATACACATACAATTGAAAAACTCATCTTCATCTTTCTGGAAATGGAAGGAAGAAATGGTCATAGCTCAAGTGCTTTTATTGTTCTTTATGAGGATTTCTTTTAGTCCTATTTCCCTAGTCTGATTGTGATCCAAATCCTTGTTGTATATGTTTCTGGGTTTTTTGTTTCAAAGTTTCTTAGTTGTATTCCTCATGTACTTAGCTGGGTAGCTAGGTTTTGGGTGGTGTCCTTCAACGTGGTTGAAGAGGTTTCATTAGATCTTGTAAGGGAAAAAATAGTTTGTGGATCAACTCTCAAGATTGTAAGGAGGACAATCATTTTGCTCCTTAAGATTAATGGAACTTGGCTGAAATCCTGTGGATCAGATAATGATTTTATCTCCCTTGATCAAAGAGGGTTTCCACTCTAATTCTGTTGTGCATTTACTTTCTGTTCATATTTGCTTATCTGTGTTGAGGGACCAGATCCCTTAATAGAGTAGGAGCGTACAAATTACAACAAATCATATCAGAGCAGGTTTTCTCTAAAAGGTTAACACCTAGAGAAGATCTTGTTCAAGATGGTTGCTCCTACTGTGAATCTAGAAGAAGGAAAATCAACTACAAGACCTCCCTACTTCAATGGTCAATTCTATGGCTGGTGAAAGACTAAAATGCATGACTTCATCATGGCAGAAGATAGTGAACTATGGGACATTATCCTTGATGGTCCTCATGTTCTAGTAAAAGAGGAAAAGGATGGGGATATCACAAGGTTGGTTCCAAAGACAAGAAGGGAGTACAATGAAGTTGATCAAAAGAAGGTAGAAAAGAACTACCATGCTAAGAAGATATTAGTCCTAATGAGTACAATCTAATTTCTGTGTATGAATCAGCCAAGGAAATCTGAGATTGACTGAAGATAGCTCATGAAGGTATAACACAAGTTAAGGAGTCAAAGGTTGACATGCTCACAAGTCAATATGAAAATTTCTCGATGAAGGAGGGTGAGTTTATTCAAGAAATGCATACTAGGTTCACATTGATAATTAATGAGCTCAAGTGTTTGGGAGAACCCATCAGCATTAGCAAAAATCCGTAAGGTCCTTAGGGTGCTTCCTAAGTCTTGGGAGAGCAAAGTTGATGCTATTACTGAAGCAAAAGATCTGAAAACTTTAACTATGGACGAACTCATTGGGAACCTACAGACTTATGAGCTTAACAAGCAACAGGATGCCTTGAAGAAGGAGGTAAAAAGGGATAAGTCTATGACACTTAAGGTGAAACCGGGTGAATGGATGCTGCCATGGAACACTTGACACGAAGATTCAAGAAAACTGTAAGGAAAAATGACTTTCAAAGTGGAGGGTCTAGTAAGCTGGCTAATCCTTCTAATCTATGTCACAAGTGTGGCAAGTCTGGACATTACATGAGAGAATGTCCTTTGCTCAAACTGGAGAATAAAGACTATGGCAACCCTGGTGGAGATAAGAAGCAGGACCTGGTCTCTCGAATGACCAAAAAAAGAGATGTTGTCGATGAAATTGTAAAGCTAGCTCTTGGTGTATGGGGAAATTCCTCAAGTGATTCTGATGAGCCAGAAGGTTCTGTTAATGCTTCAATGTTGGCTCTAAAAGATGATGACAATATGTATAACTCAATGTTTGCTTTCATGGCAAAATCTGATGATGAAGAGGAGGAAAATGTTTATGAGGTAACACTCATTAATCTCAAGAAAACTCTTGATACCTATTCTCTTAAGAAATTGAGAAAAGTGGCTGCTATTTTAATTGACTCTCTTTATGAGTTAACCACTGAAAAGAATTTTCTGAATAACTCTTTAGAAAGTATTCAAGATGATAAAATCCTTTTAATAACTCAATTATTTGATATGGAAGAAAAGTTGAATATCCTTAAATCGGAGAACTCGTTAAAAGATAAGCTTATGAATGGTCCCTTAACTCAACTGAAAAGTAAAGGTGAATCAGTTAGATGCAACTTGATTTGGAGGAGAAACTAAAAGATGGTGAGTTGAAAATGAATTTGGCCTTAGAAAGGAATACTTCTCTGGAGAGGGACCTGGTTAGAGTTAAGGAAGAGTTGAATAAGTCATTAAAGTGGACCACGTCCTAAAAAATCTTAGACAATCTCACAAATCAGAATATAAATGGTGGGAAAGGTCTAGATTATGTGAAGAGACACTACTAAAAAAATGCCAAAAAATGAAGGACAAAAGCGACGGACTGCGTCGAGTTTTTCCGAAAAAGCGACGGAAAAGCGACGCAGTCACTTCCGTCGCTTTTTTGCTCGTCACTTTTTGAATAGCGACGGACAACGTGGAAAAATAGCGATGGAATATCGACGGATAGAGTGATTTTTTTTTTAAAAAATAAAAGGAACAAAGCGACGGACGTAAAGAAATTGCGACAGACTGCTTGGTGTAAGTTTTTTAAAATCCAGAAAAGCGACGGACAAAGGGACCCCGTCCGTCGCTTTTCTGGATTTTTTTAAAAAAATAAATCCTGAAAAGCGACGGACAGGGTCCCTTTGGCCGTTGCTTTTCTGGTAAGTTTTTAAAAAGAATGGCAAGAAAGCGACGGACAAAGGGTCCCAGTCCGTCGCTTTTTTGCAATTTTTTTTGCCAGCGGAAACTGTAAGTTTCTGCTGCCCACCTGCAAATAAAATTTCATTTAATTTATTATATCTATACAGTCAACACCAGCCAATAAAGAAGAAGCAAAACACACAAAATACATAATAATAGACACAATTAAACAATAAAAGGAACGAAAATCATCAATGTCAAACTTTTAAA
>JBCEWC010011916.1:0-16289 GCA_038996855.1 Solanum aculeatissimum
AGGGGTAGAATAGGCAAAAACAATTTGTCTTATCTTGAATTCTAAAAATTAACAAGTAAAAATGAAAACCAAATTAGAAAATTTTTGACATCTAATTGTGAACGGAGGGAGTAATTACAATTAATTGTTTAATGTTGTTTCGAGGAACGTAAGGATGAAATGTTTGGTGTTAGGTTCGGTCCGGTTCAGTGAATCGGTCCACGCATCAATGCAAAAACATGTGACCACGTGCTCTGTACTAATTTGGCAATAATTTTTATGTGCGAAGTTAGAGAAATTGAATTAAAGTGTTGATTTATGTTTTAAATTAAAGGAAAAATTACACAATATATTTTATCATAATTTCTACCGTTCTAAAAAATTATAAAAATCTCTTATTTCTATTTTCTCTCTCCAACTTGTAGATACATAGACTATTATTTTTCACTCCTCTTTAATTTATTTTAAATTCCCTCCTAATTTTAAGTATTTTAATCAATATCTATATAATTCTCCTATTTTTCAGTTGTCTAACCAATCTTTTCACAATTAATTTCAATTTGAATTTTTTTATCATTATTTTCAAGCTAAATAAAAATAGAAGAAATTGAAAAGTCTCTCTGCCAAAACCTAGTGTCTTCCATTTTTTATCTTCTTCTTCATAGCAGTCGTCCATGTCCAATCGTTGATCCATATGGATTCCTCATTCCGAAGTTTCACACTAGCACCATTCTGATTCCAACGATGAGGACTTTCATGAAAATAGATTAAAAAAATGAATGGTCCATTATTGGCCGAGAAATCGCAAGAAAATGATCAATCATTTTTGTTTTGGCGATGATGCCCAAAATTCTCAAGGTGACTTCATTGAAGAGAATTTACCAGTTGATACTTAAAAGAAGAATTTTCATGTGTTTTTAGAATGATAAATACTTGATACTTAAAATTAAGGATTTACCAGTTGATACTTGAAGAAGGATTTCCCTGTTTTTTTAGAATGATAGATATTTGATACTTAAAATTAAGTGTTGCATTTAGGTACTTGATACTTTAAGAAGGGGTGTTTATCAAACTACTGATAATTAATACCTGACATAAGTTTTATGTCTTTTTTGTCTAGGAGATACTTGATACTTAAAATTAGGTGCTTGATCTGGGTAATTGATACCTGAAGAAGGATTGTTCATTTACACGATCAAAGGCTCGGATTCCCAGATTTCAGAATGACACAACAAAATTGATATATTCATACCTTCTCTTCTCTGCTCTTTTGAAAACGAAACTAACCAAACAGGACTAAGAAGACATGAAATTAACCAAACGATGATTTCTTCGGTAGCATCAACCACGAAAATAGAAAAGGAATCCAATGATATTGACATTAATTAACTTAATTTATGGTTCAAAATTTATCTCTCCTTTTTCTGAAGGAATCTGTTAAGTTTTTTATGGAAAAAGTTTGAATAACATTAAATAACTTAATTTATGAAAAAGAGTAACTACAATTAATATGGATCAACATGCACGTTATTATAAATCTAACGAGTTCACATGCATGATAAGTGATTAGGTTTTACTCATCTATACATTTTTACTTGCCAATTTTAAATTTAACACATCTTTTAACAAATAATAATTAATTGAATAAAAGTAAATATTTTTTCTCTAAAAAATGACAAGTAAAAATAAAGAAAATCTATTTTTGAAATAAGTGATAAGTAAAAGTGAATATTAAGTTCCATACTAATTATTAAAAAAAAAGATATTCCACGTACAACCTCGGTTCATTTATTCGTTCAATTTACTAAAAATGGAGGTTCACTTTTATTTGTTCCAATTATTTCTTTGATTGGATCATTAGCTAAAACACACTTTTGTACCGCATTAGAGCATCCCATTAGTAAATCGATTTGATCCGATTTATTAGATTATGATATTATTGACCGATTTGAGCATATATGTAAAAATCTTTTTCATTTCCCACGAGCTTAATCTAGTTTGTAATATAGTTTAAAAATTAAAAAATAATTTATCACTTCGTTCATTATTTATCTTTCTAATTATAATTATTTCTTAATACATTTTTCAAAAATTTAAGTTTATTCTATTGAAAGAATGATATAGTAAACTTATCATTTTGTTAACTATTTCTTGAAAAAGTGTTGACTATTTAAATTTTCTTAACTATTTTTTGAGAGGTAAAATTAGACTGGAGGAGGACTATTTGTTTTTAGTATTTTTCCTATTTTGCACTATATATGTAGGTCTAAAATTTGTGATTATTCTCTCCACGTCTTGGCTCATGCCATGATAATTACCTTCTATTCTGTTTTTCTACACTTCTAGATTTAAATTTAATCGAACTTTAATATGTCACGTATTATACTTGTACCAAATATTGAGTGAAGAAGAAGAAGAAATGAAATGCATTCAATTCACTTATTCTTCTCTAATTTTTTTATTGAATTGGGAGAAAGGAATTTATCGAAAATGTCATTCTTCCTCCGATAATTCTAGATACAAAATGTCTTCAGCGTTGTGGAAATGACTCAAAAATGTTCTATTGCCACCTATTTGATTAAATTTGCTCCTATTGATATTTCTCAAGCTTTTCGTTATCAATTTTTCTTCCGATTTCCTTTTCTTTTCCTTTCCCTTTATTCATATCTAGTTTATTCTGCTTATAGATATTTGAGACGAGAGTTTCCAGGAAATAACCTCTCTACCTTTGAGATAATAGTAAAATTTGCGTACATTCTACCCTCCCGAGACCCCACTTGTGAAATTTCGCTAAATATGTTGTATGTAATTAGCAGGTGGAAGAAGAATTCTTTTGAAACACATTCGAGAATATTTTTAACTCTTTTCCATAAAAACATGCACGGCGTTTATTTTTCTCGTTGTGGTCCCTTTCGAATAGACTGTAGCTTGTGGGCACAGCCACGTTCTGTTGGATTTTTCTTGTGCAAACCAAGTGAACAAAAAGCATCAAACAAACAAATAACAGTGACAACTTTCATTTCGGTTTCCCTTCTAGTGTTCAATATCTACACTGCCTCCAGATTTGTTTTGTCCCCAGATGAAACTACCTAGTGTTCGATATCCATATTACTCCCAGATTCATTCTACATAAAATACTCGAGAAGTATTTCATGTAGAATGAATCTTCACAGAACCCGTGGCTGTCAAAACCAAAAAGTAGTACGCATGGGGGGAGGAAAGCAATCAACCAATAAACAGATGAATATTTTGAACGAAGAAGCCGTTGACAATAATACAATAGACCTTCTATTTTTCAGCAAAGGGTATAGGAATCCAAATGTATGCTCTGTACAAAGCCAGGGCAAACAGACCCCACTATATAAAAACTTTTCACTTGCACTAGATTCAACTAATTTACCACTATAATCTAGGAAGCCTAGCTGCTAGAAAACTTGATCAGCTCACAGGGACACGAGCACAGCATTTACTCCGGAGGAGAAAACGAACTATGGCTCTTTTGTGATCCTAAGCGAGCAGATTTAATTAACACAGCTTACAAGAAACAGTTTACGGCAGAATACCATATTTACAAAAGAATGGCTCAAATGCCATTGACATATGCTCACAAGATAACATTTTTAACTGAGAAACCCCACTCATGATTCCTTGAATCTTGGAGCGGAGTCATTTTCAAGAGAATACTATCATCGTAGCATTAGACCAATTGCGCAAGTAAGTAACCTGTTGGAGTCAGCTAGGAAAGATGTTCTTTGGAGTGACACCTAAATCCCATGATCTGAATTTACTTTAAAGAGACGGTCTCGACCTTGTTCAACATCCTCGTTGACCAAGGCCATGCCATGCATCATCATAAAGATGACAGCACAAAACGATGGAACCGCTCTACTCTAGCATGGTTAGAACATGACAATCTGCCAGCTACAAATTTGCTTCTTTTACCACCCTGGCGGAAAAAGAAGTCCTCTGTGTCAAGCACATATGATATCTGCAAGGATTTATCATGTCAAAGGAGGAAGCTTCAGTGAACTGTTATTAAATATTTTCAGTAAAAGAAGTATAGTTGGGAATTAATGAAGTGGACAAGAATCAGGAAACATAATGACGTGAACAAGAATAACTCATTTACCTTCGATGAATTTGAAGCCATCTTGCATTCCAGACCATTTACAAGAATAACATGTTCCAGTGCCTTGCACAAAGCAGTTGATTCATCATGGTCGGCACGTTTCCGCTTATTTCTGCGGATAATGGAAATAAAACGATAAGACACGGAAAAACAATGGATAAGTCAAATTACCACTCAATCACAGAGCAGATTGATGAGCGTTCCCAACAACTCCTCTAAAAGAATCTCTGTCCGCTTAGTTTATTTATATATATCCTACTATTTAGTACCTGAGACTGATGCACTGCATTTCTAAACTAAATATTAGACAGTTACATAATTACCTCTTCAGCAGCACTGCAGAAGACTCCTTTTTCCCATGATTAACCGACAGATAATCATTGTGCAGATAACCTGCAAAATTTGGATCTACAGCAACTGCAACAACTTCAGACTTGTCATCTCGATCATCCATCAACTGGATGGACAGATGGGTAGGCGAAGACGTCTACAACACAAAAAAGAAAAAAAAACAGTTTTTTTAATGCACTTCCACTTCAGCATGCTCAACAGAAGAATAAAAAAAAGGGACATAACTAGTCAGGAACTTACACATTCAAACCGATAAATGCTATCCTCCTGGAGGAGGACATAAGCATTTTCATAATAAGCTGAATCAACAAACTTCTCTGGTTGCCTTAATCTTTCATATTCATATAACTGAAACAACTTACAGTCCAGCTCATCACTCGAGACTATTTGAAGCTGAAGCAAAAACAAACCAAATTATGTTCAAAGAATACCAAGTTGGAGCACACCAAATCAAATCCTGATAGAGGAGAATAAGGACACCTGTTTGACAAGTTTATATATCAACTTGTCTAGCGTGAACAGCACATATGACTGGTTTCCAATGATTGATCGGCAATCATCCTCGAACTTTGAATTATCTGCAGAACCATCAAGCAAACTATGCAGCGCACTCATGAATCTGCAAGCACATCCATTGACCTCAAAAACAAACTAATTGAAAGGCTAGTATAACTGCAAATGAAGAAGAATTGCAGCTTACCTGTCATAGGGAATAGAACCAGTATCCTTTCCATTTCTCCATTTTGACTCAGACGATGCCGAATACAGCTTTGCTGATAATAGCCTTTCATATAGAACCTAGACAAAGGATTAAAAACAGAGCTTAGACATCCACATGTCAAAATTACACACAAGAAATGGCTTGAAAGGGGGCTTCAGATTTGACCACTGCAAACTAGAAAATTGAACTTGAAGGTGATGCTCCTTACCTGCTGTAGCCTAAAAAGCACATAGAATGTCTCATTTCCGTAGAATACCCGTGGGTACTTCACTGCTCCCTCATATACAGGTGAAGCCACATATTTTGCAAGTGGCTTGGAAGTAAGCAACACGCGATCAGACATTTGCAACACATTGCCATCAGCATAGTGTGCTTCACTTGTCCCCTCAGCCTCACCTTCACTCTCAGCTTTACCATCAAGTTCATCATGCTCTCCATCGTCCTCTTCCTCATGCTCTTCTCGAGAGCACTCATCAGCAGCAGACTCACTGCCAGAAACATCTTCTTCAGCCTCAGAAACATTTTCACTATCTTCATCATCAGCATCTGCATCATTTTCACCAGCAGCATCCAGAGAACCAATCTCTTCAGCACCTCTGATTTGATATTGCACACTTCCATTGTGCGAGGCACCACCACTTCGAAAGGCAACAAAATTGTCCTCTTCAAAATCACCATTGGGTGATAACTCACCCTCTTCTTTCTCATTTTTACAGGGATCAGCTGAACCGTCATTGTACCCATTAATTGTGGAGCCTTCTGCAAACCCTCCATTACCCAATGGAATCGATCTTGAAGTATCACTCTGTCTCACAAAGAAAAATTGTGCCTTAATGGTAAGTAGTCAAGATGATTAGTACCAATCAAAGTTGACACAATTCAGAATCTCATACCTCTGATGCTGGCACATTATCGATGTTACCTTTGGATACTTGACCATCATCAGAAGCACCATTACCCTGTCTTGCACCACGCCCTGAATTAAGAAAAAGAGCATCAGCTATTCTATGTTTTGGCTAAAACCCAGAAAGTTTGAGATATTGAAACAGGTTTAGACTTGATGAGAAACATATATACCTGAAGTTATTTCCACTCTTCCATGAACAGTATCTGCTCCCATAGCAGGAGCTGCATCAGAATTAGTTAGGTGCTCACCGATCACTGTGAAACCATCTTCTTTGGGGAGAGCATCTGCATTTGCAAAGCTTGTCCTAGAAGAATTTACTCGCAGGGGGGAAGCATTAGCATCTCTGTTACTGATAACTTTTGATTGTTTAGAATTCCTAGTAGTTGCATCTGCACTAGGACTGCCATCACTTTCACCAATGCTAGTTCCATCAACTTTTGGACCAAGCTGCTTCAATAAGATATCATTCTCAGTGGCCTCTGAGTCATGAGGACGACAAGGAACACCCAAGATTCGCTCAACAAAGTTGGTCCATAACCCCAGTACTTTATCTAATTGCTCTTTGGAGGTGCAAACCTCTTCACATGAATACTTGATAAGTTTGTACAAGTCTTCATGAAGCTCAGAGTCAGTATAATCAAATTCAAGATTCGGGGTTATAGGATGTCTACTTCCAGCGGAAATAGAAAGAATTGCGTCATCTTCTTTCTGCTTTTTCTCCTTAATTTCTTTGATCTCCACCACTAAGGCTGTACATCAGAAACATGAAAGTTAAAAAAACAAGAACCACAGAAACTGCATAGATACACCAACTATTCAAGAAATGTGTATACTGTACTTTCCTTCTGCTAAACTCATAGTGACATCCTAAGACACGCAGAAGTGGAATCAAGAATCCAAAGAACTGTGTCATTAGTATGCTACATAACCTAGAAGTGTCTATCTTGGAAAAGAAAGGCAGAACTGAGAAATCCCAGGCTCCAGTGAAGAAAGGCAAAGTTATATACATGAAAAAAATTGTATACAGAAAGGCTAACATGTAAGAAGTGAGTTGAAATACGATAACCAATACTTGAAACATGATTTGGAAGAATCAGATTTCATCAAATTTGATGATGCTGGTAACAACGAAAAGTAAAGTAATGTCAGGAAGAGGAAGAATTGAAATGCCAGAAGAGAACATATTAAGTGATGTAATGATAAACTGAAAAACTGAAATACCATCTTTCAGCTCCATAAGACTGAAAGTTACTCAAAAGTTATGGAGAATAGTAACAGAGGAAAAAGACCACGGGCAAAACAAGATCATCACATATAAAGAAAATGCTAGACTTACATTTTGAGCTAAGATCCTTCGAATCTTGTTGCTTGAAATAGAAACTTCGATGGTCAAGTGACTTATAATGGTTCTTAGCATAGATCTCAGACCAAACTTTGTTAAAATCTGTGCGACACTTGGTCCACTCCTCCTGTTTCTGCTTCAAGCGGGTCAGTATAACAGGCAGCGCATGAGATGGATTTTTACGCAGAATATCCACCACATCCAGACCATGATCACCATAGATTCGTTCAATGCATCTTAAGTTTAACACTACAAAATATAAAAACTTTGTTTGTCAGTAACCTACATAGTTACGTATTTTAATGTGAACGACTGAAACTGAATGGTGAAAAGCAGCCTGCTAATGTCTAAGTCAACAGTGACAAACCTGTAAAGTGGTCCTCAACACGCACTGCCCCACCAATTGAATTATCGTTAATGGCATTCAATAACTCTTCTACACGCTTAGCAGTTGAACTCACCGACTCCAATAACATGTCTAGTTCAAACCTGAATTATTAAAAGACTCCACTCATCAGTGACAAAAGGCAAGAGCAAAATCACAAAAATAATTTTCAAGAGAATTATTTCAGAGTCGTGCTCACTGCTTCTTATTTGTCAAGAAAACAGTAGCTTACAAGAGGAGTTGTGAGCTCATAGACCTTAATATAAATCCAGAAGACCAGCTTGTCTAACTCTTCCTTTGAGATTGATTCCGGGGGTTGGGAGTGGGGGGGATGCATTTAACATAGGAAAGGACTCACCTATCATCTTCACAACGGAACAGGCTTTCTTCATACTGATTTCTGCGCATGTGCTTGAAAGAGTAGTCCTCACTCCCTGAAGTCACAGATACCCAATGGTCATTTAAAATCTGAGCTCCAAGCTCAGACTTTTGGCTTGCTATAGGTATTGGATACTGCAGAACAAAGATATTAACAAATCTGTGTCAAGACATGATCCATAGATATATAGATATTGAGATTCTTCTATCTATGATCGTATTAGGAAAACCAATAGACCAATGTCCTACATCATCAGGGAGAAGCCGATAACTGGGTGTGCAGCGTTTGCAGTTTGAGAGGTCAAGTTCTTGGATGGACTTTCCCCAGTATTTCTCCTTGAATCGGTCCTTTTCTTTAGCTCCATCAGTTTCACGCTTCTGCTCTTTGTCTTTCCCATCGTCCTTCATTAACTTGGAAGCATGCCCGTCATTCCATCTACTCTTCCTCATAACACCCTCAAGAAATCCATCTGTAAAGCAGGAACTCCCATCAGAATGTAATCACATAAATGTGACTCAACAAATACACCATCATGAAATTTCAAGACCTACCATCTTGTTCACAACGCTCTAGAAATTCACCAAAACCTTCCAAGAGATCAGGATGTTTTCCAAGCAGATCAGCAACCTGAGATGAGCATATTTTCAAATCCAAGACTGACTTGTATATCATTTCAAAGATATTAGTACCACAAAATCCAGTAAAACTGGGATTCAGTTCATTTTCCACCTCAACGAGGAGACCCTTTTTTCGGTCAAAAGAAAGGGTAAGTTTAGCATAATGGATATAGCCCTAGCATACCATAAGAACGATGTTGCAGCATCAGTAGAGCAACCAATACTGTGTACGGAGAAACTAAACAGAACCAATGCAAACCATAGATAGCAGGAAATATAAACAAAAATTACTGTCACATAGGAACAAAAAGGGTAAACTAATTGCATGATAGACGTACCAAACTTTGTAACTCTGTCCTTGTAATTATTTCTGTGCTATAAATGTGGAGGCATTTTAAGAATGCCTGATAATCAGTTGGACTTCGTAGTCTTTCCTTGACCTTTTCACAGAAACTGAACTCTTGGCTATACATATCTGGCAGATGAAGCAAATTATATTAAAAGGTTAATAATCAAACTCAGCAACGGTCTATGCTGAAAACAGATGCATACATCAAGAACACAAAAAATGAAAAGTGAAACCACCTGAAAAGAAATTGGGAACAATTAGCAACTTTTAGGGAAGTTAAGAATGACCCCGTATAATTCACCATGAACGAACACAAAGCAAATAGATGACCTTCAAACCAGTTTTATCACAAACCATAGCCCTAAATGGTGGGAGTTTAATGCAGCACAAAAGATGCAGATATTCAGACAATGGTAACATGCACTCACTCTTCAAGGCATCTTTATCTTCATGAGGTCCTCCAAAGTCTTCAACCCTCCGAGCAGATTTCCTTTTATCAGTGTGACACTGCATGCTTAGATCTTCATTATTCTCATCAGGTTCTTTATAATCCTGATCATGAGTTCTTCTGTCCCTGTTCTCTTTTTCAGCACGTCTCTTCTGCTCTTTTTGCAACTTTGTCATGGTTTTGTCATCGTCCAAATCAGGCCGCTCAATGCCAAGGTCTCTTTCAGCATAAGGATTAATAATCCTATCCCGCCGGAAGCGCTTCAGAGACAACAAATTGAAGGAGGTGAGTATAGTTGTAGGGCAACCAGTCCTAATAGACAAATAAAACAATCAGGAAAGAAAAGCAAAGAAGGAAAACCTTGTCCGCCTGGGATTGCCTAAGAGGGGGAATAGCTGAGCTTCTCTCTTCATAACGATGGAATGAAGGCCTGCCAACTGAAGTTTGAGCTGCTGATGCAGCTCCTGAAGTATCTGGCAAGAACCTAGTGAACTCATCTAGCAAATCAGGATGATCATTGAAAAGCATGGCAACCTAGACATATGATATGACAAATAATAACAAAAAAATTAAAACATAAACATCATCTATAAATCTATGTATCCCAATTTCAAAAAATTATTACCTCTTGGTACACCTCATCGATTCCCTTGTGCTCCTTTCTATACATGTTCAAAATGTCAAGGAAGGATTTGTACACATGATCATCATCTTGGAAACGTGTCTGCAGGAAATGATAACCCAGTAAGTTAGGACTAAATCTTATTCAAGAAGAAAAAGGCAGACTTTTATTGTTTAAACTGGAAGGTGACAAAAATTAACCTTTATTTTGTTCACAAAGCTGATAGCTTCTTCAAACTCAACTTTCTTCGGAGGAAGCTCATCTTCATCATTGAGGGTTATTTCATAACCCTTGGGCAAGAAAGTGTTGAATCCAAGGATCAACCTAGGATGGCCTTTAAACAAGTCTTTCACTCTTTCTATGACACCAGCAGTATCAATTCTGTGAAGAAAATATCGCAGACTTATGGAATAAATTACCAAATCTGAATAGGAATGAAAATGACACCAGGCAAATTAAAGTAGCAAACCTTTGAGCCTTAAAGTCTTTCATAACATCAAGGAACATGTCATACTTCTCCCTTTGGCTTTGAAACATGTCCTTGACTTCCTTCAAATAAGACAATGCATCACCAGTTGTCAGCTTTGGGTTACTAGCACCAGCTACGCCAGCACTGCTGCCACCACCTCCTCCACCCTGGCCACTTCCAGGAACTTGTGATGGACTGTAGCTTCATCCAGGAAAAGAAAAAAAGAAAAAACATTACACAGAGAACTACAGCCAAAAGTTGCCGGTCAAATTTATTGTTACGGACCTCCTCCAGCCATATGCTCCAATAGGGTTAAAGTATACTCTCATGCACTATAAACCAATGCTGATTTGGGGCTAAAAGTAAAATTTTTGATATTTCATTCAAAATTGACAAAACCCTTGATACATAACCAAATAAATAGTGGCTGTGTTTCTAAATTAGAACCTTTGCCCTAAAAATGAATTAACAGACAAAGAAAAAGCAAACTAGACTCACCCAAACAAATGCAATATTGGAAAAATACAATCTTTACCTTCAACTGTACCTGATAATTCTGATTGGTGTAAGAAAAATAATAGGACCTACTCTAAAATAAGGCAGAAAATATTTTCTGGTCAAAAATAGGCTATGTTGGTAAGTTTATAGCCTTTGCCCTAAAAATGAACTAACACACAAACAAAAAACAAACAAGACTCACTCAAACAAACATAACATGGATTAAAGATCCAATCTTTATCTCTGACTGATAATTCTGACTGGCAAAAAAAATAATAAAACCTCTCTAAGTTTAGATATCACAGAAAATCATCTGATCACAAATTTACACACACCATGTATCACACAACAACTAAAAATCAATGATTAATCAAGAATTAACAAAAATTCAAAAAAAAAAATCATCCAAGTCAGTTACATCAAAATCATCCCAGATACAAAAATGAACAAGAGAGAAAACAACTTACGAAGATTCTCCTCGTGAAGAACCAAATGGGCGCTTGAATGAAGCACCATCACCTCCTTCATCCCTCAATCTCTTCATGCTGCAACAAAAAAAAACAGCACAAACAAGTTTTTACAATCGAAAAAGGGGAAAAAAACGGAGAAAACAAGAAAACCTGCTCCATTATTCAAAACAACTCACCTTGAAACTTTTCCTCAGATTTTCTGAGGATGAAAAACAGAAGTGTTCAGCAGATCTATCAACACACAAAAAAAAGTAAATTGAATGGTTTAGATCAGATTAAAAAATTCAATTCATTTTATTTGTTGCCTGTTCTTTGCCCGTCTTCTCTTTCCCTCCTCTTCGACTCAGAAGAACTCACACAGAAGGCCAAAGTTTTTTGAGAGAGAGGTAAAGGCGAAAGAGGGCGAGGCAATGTTGATAAAAATAATGTTATGTAACGCGACATAAAATGTTAAACTTTCGTCGAGGGGCAAAAACGTAAAACACTTTAAATGGGCTCATTATTGACAAGTGTAATGAGCCCAAATTTTTAATTTTTAATTTTTTGTGCCCTAATTTATTTTTCTATCAATTATCTCAATTTGATTAATAAAATGTTTAATTTGCATTCGGTAGGTTTTAAATATTTAAGTTATATTTATATTCATTTTTTTAATTTAGAGTTTAACCTAATAATATGTGTTTATATATAAGTAAAAAGTATGTGCGTTCGGTAGGTTTTAATATTTAAGTTATATTTATATTCATATTCTGAGGTTAGAGTTTAATTTAATAATATGTGTTTACGTAAAAATAAAAAAGTATGCACGTTCGGTAGGTTTTAATATTTAGGTTATACTTATATTCATTTTCTTTGAGTTTAACCTAATAATATGTGTTCACGTAAAAGTAAAAAAAAAACATGCATAATAATGATATAACGGAATTAACGTCTTATTGTTGTAGTTATAGTAATTTGTAGTCATAATCATAAACTGAGAAGGTGATAAAACGCGCACGTTGTAATCACTTAAGGTATAATATATATTTATACATATATTAGGGCAAGTTATATTTTCGTATTCAGTTTGATAATTAAATTCGTGAATACTATAATCGAGTATGTTCAAATTATATAACGGTAAAAAAAAACACCAAAAATTCTGAGGTTGTAATGAAAATTTGATTCTCTTGGATCTGAACCAAATAATTACTATTAATTATTAAAATATTATGCAACGTGGTGCATAAAAATTGATTTCACTAATACATTGAATAAGAAATAAGTAATTTACAAATAATTAAAATGGCTACATATACATATATTCATAAGTAACTTACTAGATATTAGACATTATTTTTGAAATGACGTAAATATATAATTGAATTTTTTATTAGGAATTTTAGTTAAGTTATAGATTTATGGTCAATGTAATCCATCTCAAAATATAATAAAATTAAAAAAATTACATAGTCAAATTTATTTTCATCAACATAATATTTGTATGAGCTTCCAACGTTTAAATTTCAAAATTGTGATCCTCACTATAAACTTATTACATACAATTAAGTTTTTTTTTTCATCTTTAAACTAATATTATTACTTTTAAGAAATCAAATAATAATGGAAGAGTTTTTCCATCGATGGGATGGTTGATTTTTTATCATATTAAAAAAGATCTTTTTATTTATTTGCAAAATTTGATGCAATGAAAGTTATATAAACAAGATAATAAGACAATGCTAGATATTTGAATTTTGAAATTATAGTACTCAATATTTGGATTTTTTGTTTTTGCAAATCACTATTTTAAATGTTTTTCAAATGCAAGCTTATCCATAACCTTTGGTCAAAACTTATTAATGTCTTAAACTATATTACTTCTAAAAATTCAAATATTAATTGAGGAACTTTTCGCCAATAGATTGTTCTTTTATTTATTTACTAGTATAAATATCCGCGCTTTGCATTTAAAATTTATTTTTTATAAATACCAAAAAGAAAATCAAAATTTAATGGAATAAAAATGAAAAGTACAAAAAATGTTGATGTGTTAATATAATAAAGGGACAAATATTAATCCCTAAATTTTATTTAAAATAATAGTTTGCACCAAGGTAAACAAAATTTATATAGTATATACCTTTGTGAAAAATTCTAATTTACCCTTATTATAAAAATGTTCAATTTGATATTTTATAATTTTGTTCTGCTTAAAGGAGGTTAGAAAAATCATTTACACAAATAGACAGTGTTAGATATTTAAATTTTTTAATCATACACCTCACTTTTTGTGATTGATAATTAATATATGCTACATCACTCTTATTATTTTTGTTATAATAAATGTGAGTTATGAAAATTCAACAAAGTGTAGTTAATCTTTTTTGTAGTCTTTTGAGTTATGTAATAAATTCGCAATCAATGTAATTTACCTCAAATAGAAAAAACAAATTATGTGGTCAAATTTATTGTGATGAGGAATTAACTATACAGATTATATATATACACTAATTACTCTAGAGTATTGATTATAAAGTGCCCTTTTGCTAAATCATCTAGAGTTTTTGGAGAGGAAATATTATAATTAAGAGGATCTAAACTAGCAAAATGTTGATAGTTTTAGATGATATTGCAAATTTTTGTTAAGTTATTTGCTTTTTAAAAATTATCCAGTCAACTTAAGCTGAAGACTCTTAAAAAATGTGAATGTCTTGATAAATATAAAATAGTCCAGCTAATATATAAAAAAAAATTATTTTGTAAGTCAACATGATGACAAAAAAGATTGAACTGATCAAGTGCATGAAAAACATGACCCGTCACACAATCAACATGGATTTTACTTCTCTAGAATATTCACAACGGGACAACTTAATTTTTTTTTCAATTAAGAAATTTTATATTTAAAAGAATAATTATCACGTTTAACTGCACAACTCAATCCTTTCTCTCTCTTCATATTTTTCTCTCTCTTCCTCCATTTATTTATTATTTCTTTCTCTCTTCCTTTGTCTTTTTGTTTGTCATTGTTGTTATCGCCTCTATTGCCGTTACTGTCAACGTTCAACATTTTTATCATATTTTTCTTCTTCTTTTTACTCCTTTTTAAAATTCTTTTTCCTAATCATTACTCCACTCCCGAGCAAGCAATGAATACAGGTATGGTCTTAATGCGACGACTCGTTAAGAAGGAAATTAAGATGAAAAAAATTATAATATATGCAATGACCAATCGCGAAAATCAATTCTAATTTGTCTACTTTATTGAGTTGTCATGGTTCTCACAACCCTAGTTGTGAGTTTAGCCAAGCATATTCAAAGTAAATAACCCACAATTAAATGATAAAATTACAATCGAGAACTTACAACTAATTAATAATAGAAGAAATTACCGGATTAAAATCTCAAGATGAGAATCAAAACTCAATAATCTCAATGATTTTTAAGCATAATGTGTTCTCTCGTGCATTTTTCCGTTCCAATAGTCAATAGGCAATAAAAACCTAATATAAAAATCCTATTTATATATGGGAAAAAACTAATACTACTTAAAATAGGAAAATAAAAGTCGGCACGGACCACAAATAGTTATACGGCTCGTGCAGAATTTTACGGACTGTGAACCAGTCTGTGGTCCTTCACTTGTGCTTTTCCCTCGGAGCTCTCTTCCACGATGGGTCACACGATCCGTGGTAGGGTTCACGGCCCGTGAAAGGGCCCATGAACATTGCCTTGATAATTTTTCTTGCCCAATCTGCCATCTTCATCTCCACAACCCTCTTCACGGTTCATGGTGTGGTTCGCGGCCCGTGAAGGGCCACGTTGCCTTCCACTTGCATAAATCTTTCAACTTTCGATGATAATCTCTGAGTTACATAACTCTCCACGGGGACCTATACGATCCATGAAAGAGCCCGTGGAACCTGCCTTGGCCTCTCTTGCTTAAACTTCGATTTTCCAAGCCTAAGTGTGGAGTCACGATGGACTCCACGATTCGTGAAAATGTTCACGGGTCGTGTGAATGTCTGTGGACTCTCACTTGGCCATTTTCTGCTTAGCTCTTGATCCCTGCCAAAGTGTTGCACGGGCCGTAGAAGTGGTCATCCAGCACACCTAGCACCTTTTTTTGCTCATTTTATTAAATTTCGTCTGAATTTCCATGCCTTACTCATTTTCCTACAAATTCACATAAATCAAACATTAAACCAACAACATTACTTGAGAACTCGAAAAATTCTATGTTTAAAGCGTCGTAAAAGTCATATTTTCACGACTTATCAATTCCTGCAACACATGATAGTGACGATGGTGATTATGAAGAAGGAGGACAACATTATTGTTGTTGTTGTGGTGGTGGTGGTGGAGAAAGATGGAGGGAGGAGATTGATAGTAACGGAGGAGGAATAAAACGAGTTGATGGTAATGGCAGTAGTGGTGGCAGAGATGGAGAAGGAGGTGGTGGTGATGACAACAATAGCGAATGAGCAAGTGATGGTAACGTTGTAATAGTGAAAACGACAACAACAAAGGAGAAGACAGTAGCGACAGTCAGTGGCGTACGCAGGATCTTTTCTAAGCAGTGTCACAATTTCAAGGACAACGATAGTTCAAAAGAAAAATTAAAGAAATTTTTGCTTTAGA
>JBCEWC010011917.1:0-16288 GCA_038996855.1 Solanum aculeatissimum
TCATTTTATTTTTCATTAGTGTGCACCGAAAAACCGTTTTAAAAACACCGAATAAAACCAAACCGAACTTGAAAAAATCGAACCAAAATATTTTGGTTCGGTATATGGTGCACACTTTTTCAAAACTGAAAACCGAAGAATCGAACCGAAATTTGCTAAAATCGAACCGAAGAACCGAACACCCACCCCTAATTTATTGTGTTTCAATCATCCCACTATTATGTTATTCTTATGGTTTCCTTTTTAGTTGCTATATTTTTTTTTTTGTTTTTTCTTTTCATATGTATTTTGATTTGTTGTACTCGAGCCAAGGGTCTTCCAGAACCTACCTCTCTACCCCCACGAGGTAGAGATAAGGTCTGCATAATTTTACCCTCCCAAGATCCCATCAAAGGTCTTCCAGAAACCACCTCCCTACCTCCATGAGGTAGAGATAAGGTCTGCATAACTTTATCCTCCCTAGATCCCAATTGTGCTATTTCGCTGGGTATGTTATTGTTGTACACAAGGTGTGGCCTGGTGGCCAATGAAGTGGGTTCAAGGTTGAGAACCATAAGGTGTCTGATTCAAAATTTTGTGTAATTGTCGATAAAGCTACGAGTACCTATAGTGCGACGTATATGTAGCACCTATTTTGTGAAATTAGTTGAGATGCGTGCAAATTGGATAAGACAACTATTTTTTTTTGATAAAGTAAGTGATATTAATAACCACATCAAGAAGATGCATTGATCAACAATGTATAAGTGGTGTCCCTTGTATAGGAGCGTCAATAGGCACACAACATGGTGGATATAGACATGAGAGAAAGAGCTCGCATCGCACGCGGAACAAAATCTATTCTCAATTAACGAAAAGAGAAATAATGTTGCAAATCTTGAGGACTTGAATCTGTAGAACAATGACAAAAGCTCGAAGTTTAGAGTGGAATTCTGGTTGCATAGAAAGTCACATACCTCTTGATAGTGGGAGGGTTGCACTATAACCGTCACCTGAAAGATGAACGATGTTTGAACGATCCTAGAGAGTAGTGGTGCCATAATAGTTGCCGAAAAAGAGCGATGTGTGAATGGTCATTATGGTTGAGTGATGCGATTGTCCATGGAGTAGTGACGCGATTGTTCATGGAGTAGTGACGCGATTGTTCATGGAGTAGTGACTTTGATAACTGAAGACGACAACACCAACATCAAATGGAGGTTGTCACATGTGAGCCAACATCACCCATCAGCAAAGCTTTCCGAGTCTTTTCCAAGATCATAGAAATACACGTGAATTCAGAGAAGACTTATCACTGACATGATTAAATAACGATGTGCAAAAGGGTGCTCACTTATATATGAGTGTTGGGCTTCATACAATATGGTATGTAATTAGTATTTCTATGCTATTAAGGTAAGTAAATATTTTATAAGTAAATATAAAGTATCTTTAGGAATCTTATAGAATATTTTATAAGATTTGTTTGATCTTATTGAAGTACAAAAATTTAAATTTATAGGATTTATGGATTCTTGAGAGGAGAGGAGCCATGGTGCGCTCGCCCCCCGACCGCCCAAATCCCCCTAGTGAATCGAAACTCATGTCTACATTAGATCTCACCCGAATTGCCCCATCTATCCTCCCAAGGAAGAGTTTGGTGTCAAATCCCGGTTCGAGCAGGAGGAGTACATCGTGCTAATGTGCCTAGGATAATCCACATCTCAGGGTCAAGCGCTGATGAGCACATTGAACTATTCATGTGGCTGAAAACCCTCACAACCTAGGAACAATGACGTAATGATCAAGGGCGTACTCTACCACCGAGCTAATAGCCAATCGTGCAAGCCTCCCACGAGGGGCCTGCTATACCAAAAGCGAGTGAAACCCCATCCCTCTCTTTCCTTTTTTCGCCCCCATGTCGTCACATGGGGGGAACTCTAGACGCATACACGTGATATTTTGACATTGAAATGGGCTGCTATCTCTTTATGTTGTCCACACTCTAGATGTCCAAGCATGGACATGCAGGGAGCATAAGAGACCGAGAAAATGAGTCATCTCTTTACATGATTTCTTGGACAATCTTCATCTCATAAACTGACTTTATGGTGGATTTAGGTTCAAAAACCATTTTCTTAATGTTTCCCATAGTTTTCTCAGGGTGATTTTTCTTTGTTGAAAAAATCTTCACATTTGAACTCCAGCAACTATGTTAATTTTTCCTTAAGCATCATGTATAAGTCAAAGAGCTTCTTATCTTTTGGTCTATTCTCTTCGCTTAAGATGGGATTAAGCCAAGGATATATTTGGTTACGAAGTACTGAAGCATTGATGCAAGGTAGATATTGTGTAAGGGGAGAGATGTGTGTGTGTTTTCTCAACTGGCGAGACAAACTAGCTGCAGGTAAAGTTAAAAATTGAAGCAATTAAAATATTCCATGTCTAATTAGTTAGTAACTATAAATGATCCTGTCTTCTTTCAGGTTCTTTAAGGATCTTAAAATTTCTTTCAGCTGTAGCTAATTAGGATGTTGTGTTTCAGAATGAGTTAAAGCTAGGTAGTTCCTTAGGAGTTAAATACTATTTGCAGGCACAAGCACACACAGTCAAGTCTGGTGATAAGGAACTGATGATTCTTCATTTCCTTTTCAGAAATTAGAAAATGGAGCTGAGTACCATTAAAGATGCCTTTGATCGTGTCACAAAGAAGCAAAAGGTTGCATCATCAAAATCTCAAGAAGTGATGGAGCAGATCGGTCATGAAATAGAGCAAGCACTATTGAGAATACAATCAACAAATGACACTGCATCTTTAAGTGAACACAAAGTGATTCTTAGTGAACTAAAAGCCAAGTTGAAGGAAGTTGCTCCACTCAGTCAGTTGGAAGGAACACAAAAAGAAGTAAATGTTGCACTAAGCAAGTACCCAAAGCTCCTTGAGAAGTCTCTCAATCCTGATATATCAAAGGCTTACAGGAATGTTGGTTCTGATATCCATATTGTTAACCAGATAATTGCCAGCCATTTCTACAGGGAAGGCCACTTTGATCTTGGTGATTGTTTCGTAAATGAGGCCAGAGAATCTGATTCTGGTAACCAAAAATCTCCTTTTCTGCAAATGTATCAAATACTTGAAGCCATGAGGTCTAGGAACCTGGAGCCAGCTCTGAGTTGGGCCACCATGAATAGTGAGAAACTTAAGCTGAGTGGATCTGATATTGAAATGAAGCTACACAGGCAGCAGTTTGTGGAAATTCTGCAAAAACGAGGTAGAGATGGAGCTTTGAATTATGCTAGAACCTTTTTCCCACCTTTTGCCACAAAATATTTGGCAGAGATCCAGAGGCTCATGGCCTGTCTATTGTGGGCTGGTAAACTGGATTCCTCACCGTACGCAGATTTACTATCACCTTCCCACTGGGATAAATTGGCTGAAGAGCTTGCTCGGCAGTTCTGTAATCTCATGGGTCAATCCTATGAGAGTCCATTGAGTGTGACCATTGCAGCAGGCGTCCAGGGGTTGCCAACCCTTCTGAAACTGATGAATGTGATGACTGGGAAAAAGCAGGAATGGCAATCCATGAAACAATTACCCGTGCCAGTAGACTTGGACAGAGAATTTCAGTTCCACTCTATCTTTGTCTGTCCAGTGAGTCGGGATCAGGCAACGGAGGAGAATCCGCCTATGCTGATGTCTTGCGGGCATGTGCTATGCAAGCAATCTATTACAAAACTGTCAAAGAATAACAACACACGGCCATTCAAGTGTCCCTACTGCCCCACGGAGGTTGAGGTTGGTCAGTGTAGACAATTGTTCTTCTAGTATGAATTGATCATTTCAGTGTTTGTACTAAAATCTTCTCGCTACCCCTCTTTATGTCTGTGCTCTGTGAACTCAGTGATGGTACCTCTGACCATAGTGTTAATTGTGCTTAAGCTGCTTTATTCAGTGTACTGTGGTAAATTGGATGTAAATAGGAATTCTTTACCATTTCATGCAAATAATTTGAAATGCTAAGTCTTTCAGTTCAAATATCTTCTTAGGTCAAGAAGGTTCTTTTTTGGAGGAAATAAAAGGTAAGTAGTAATTCATCCAAGATGGATTGGTGTACATACGGGTATGAGATGAATTCTGTTCCTTTACTCTGCCCATTGTTCCCCTCTCTCCCTTCAACTTTGAGCCTGTTAAATGCAAGTTTAGATGGTGGAGTGAACCAAATATGATATGAACTCGAAGGAATGCCTGTGATATGGGTCCAAATATTGTTGAACAAATCAAGTGATGGGTTGATCGACTGAATTGAACAACCGAATGGGTGTTTTGGAGGATAACTTCTGGTTATAACATAGATTTAGACTTCTCAAATTGAGAACACTCTGTCAATTACTTTTACAGTAGTTTCGAGCTATAAAAAGATATGTACAACTTATACGATAACAACAAAATTCTTCCACCCGTTAATGGCTGTGTGTTATTAAAAGAATCATCATTTTAATATTCGCACACATAAAACTTGATTTCCTGAAAATAACGCTAAACGAAACATTAAACACACAAATTTGTTTGAGAACTCACAAAAATTTCAAGTAAAAAGCGTTATTGGAGTTGCATTGCGACTTATCAGGCAAAAACATGAATGTTGAAAACTATATAAATTATGGTGTGTGAAGAAATGAATATGTTGTGCAACCAATATTTTTTCTTTGTAATGTAATTCTTTATAGTTATCACGTAAAGTCATTTCTTTATAGTCATCAAAAAATACTTTGTACTATTATTCTTTATGGTTAAAAGTTTGTCTTCACCAAAATTTGGTGTAAATATTCTATGTGATACAATTTATACAACTTATGTACTATAATATTCTTTTTTGATGAATTTGCAGATGACTAATAAACTTTGAATTAGGTGAAGGAGATGAAGGTTACATATATGTATAATTATATTGATTTATATACATCAATCAAATATTTCAATTATTACTATTTTTATCACAAATAATTACAAAGTTGATAATGATCTACTAGTCATTCTAAGGAAGACATATGTTGATTGATTTTTTATTTAACTTTTACAAAATACTACTCTCGTTCGACAATAACTTCTTGAATTGTATGCGAGTGTAAAAGTACGAAGGCTAAAATTGTTTTAGAAAAAAGGCAAAAATTTTATTGAAAATATTTTGCAACTATGGTGCTGACATTTAAATTTGTGTTGTAACATATTAAATAAAGAACTCTTGTCAAGTTGATACTTGAGATGTTATAAGAATTACACAATTTAAGTCATCCGAATATTGCTTTCGAAATTCATTTGATATTAATATTTGAGTATGTGACATATTAAAGAAAGAACTTTTGTCAAGTTGATACTTGAACTGTTATAAGAATTACATAATTTAAGTCATTTGAATATTGCTTTTGAAATTTCTTTGAAACCAATATTTGCTTGCAACAATAATAATATCGGTTGAATAGGCTCTTCATCCATCGATTTTTTTTTAAAAAAAAATCAACTTTCTTTGGTAGGATATTAACAAAGTAAAGAATGGTTTAAAAGTAGACAATCTAGAATGATTCAAAATAGAATTTACCATAGTGAAATGGAAGTAAATATCAATACCCAAATGAGTAGAGAGTAGTAGCAGACCAGATAATCCTTCAAGAAATTAATATATTCAGATCCAAAATTTAACTCATCAATCTACTTGAGAAATATATGGAATACCAAAATGAACAAAACATCAAATTCATTCTTAAGCTAAAGAATTCATCAGACATTGTTTCATTAGCATCAAATTCGTTGCATTTTACAAAGAAAATATGAGTTTGAACATCACCATTTGATCACACCAAAATATTTATGCCCCTAATAATTAATAAAGAAATACCTGAATAGAAATTAAGAACCTAAAGAGAATAAAGTTTTCGAGTAAAGCCAAGGTCTTCCTAACATTTTTTTCACTTGTCTAAAGTATTTTCTTTTTATGTCATAAAAAACGATCATACCCGAATTTAGAACAAATATTATTTCATCATTCCTTATCGGGACGAAATAGTCAACATTCTTGGACTCGAAGCTTACCAAATTGATGCTGTACTCCTTCACCCAAGTGCCACTTACTTTATCTTTGAGTATCCACAAGTCTAGAATTGAACTGCTGCGAAAGTTAGCATAGTTTGGTATACAGATCTTTTCTTTCAACTCCGTCATAATTAAGCCTGATGGGCAAAATATACTTATAAATTTTTCATTTTCAAAGCTAAATGAAATAATTCGAGGTTGGGCATAGAACTGTATTTTATCCCTTGCGAACCAATACATACATTCATTAGCTAAAACCCCAGGATAACGAGACGGATGATATGGAGGTGACTCTGAGATTTCTTTCCATCTACTATTAGAAATGCCCCGACTAGTTAGGGTAAAAACTTCACATCTTAGCTGTGCAAGCTCAACATCACCAGGAAGACAGGGAGGACCCATATAGAAAAAATGCACCACTTTATATTCCTTTTTCGAGTGAAGATATCCAAACCCAAAGTGTTCAGCTGCAAAGGTAGCAGAAGGTGTATAGCCGGGTAATTCACGTAACTGATGGATGGCAGGATTGCACAAATAAATACGACTAGCTGTTGAAAAGCATACCAAACCAGCAGATATAGTCCTGCGGGAACCATGGATTTGTGTATCAGGATAGTCAATGATTGTGTACAACTCCTCACTTCTTCCTTTCATGTCAAGTGTAACAAATTGTAGTTTCAACCTACTTGACCGTCGTAAATAAGGGAGTGTTTGCACAAAAAGAAATTGAGGGGCATTTTCCATCAACTGCTGTTTCTGATGAGAATCAACAAACATAGGACTAACAATAAATTCATTCCATGACTTGGATATGCACCTTGAGATGCATAATGTTTTCACCGGGCATTTTAGAAAAATACAAGTTAACACATCAGCATATAGCTTATTAAATTCACTACCATTCCCGTTCTCCTTTATGATGATACCGCTATGTTTCTTCTTCCTTCGTATTGATGTTTCCTTCTTCTTGTTAGGCTGCAATGGATGTCACAAATAAGTATCTTATGATGATTTTAGTTCTATGTTGGGCAAATATAAATGATGCAACATGGCATACTTCTCACTGGTATAGTTAAAAGCGAAAAAACACAAAAGAGCGCCTAAAGGATGGACTCATTACATTAATAAATCACTTTGTTGTCAAGAGTTGTGCTTTTAAAGACAAAGTTCATACTTGAAGATGCGTCCTTGAAGCCTACATTAACGCACCAAGCTAAGCACAGGGCCTAGGCTTCAGAGCTTAAGCACGCCTTTAATAACACTGCTTTAAGTAACTTTGTTTATCAGCAGAAAATGATCCCTCAATCAAATCTCAATACACCAATATTGACTACTCATCATCAATAATTTATTGAAATTACAGCTCTTTATGCACTTCCTAAGCAGAAATTTAAAATGCTTCAATGAAAAATAACTTTTTAGTCCATTTACGATCCAAGAATGTCTCTTCACTCTTTTTTTATTTTTTATAATCCTTTAATTTTGTTTTTTTAATGACAACAGGTAAATTTTAATTTTGTTTTTTTAATGACCTAGTGTAAATTACACTATGGGGAAGATAGAGGAAAAATTGTGTATGGTAGTACTGTGAGTTTAACCAAAAAAATCCATAGGTTAATGTGATTAGAGTATGTATTTTTTTTTCCTAAAAACAGCAGCAAATTCAAAAGTTAGCAGCAAATACCTTTTCATGGGATAGGGCTGAGGGGCGTTCGTTAGTGGCGCGGTCAGGAGGGTTCAAAATTTTACAAAATTTTATGAAATAGACACATAAACTAATCGAAGGAGATTCAATATTATTATATATATATAAAAGAAAATTATTTTTACAATATATAAATGGTGTAAACTTTTGTCGAGGTGACTCCGCCACTTGTGTTCATAGTGGAACATAGAGGAAAAATTGTGTATGGTAATATTGTGAGTTCAACCAAAAAAATCCATAGGTCTTCTCTAAAAATAGCAGCAAATACCTTTACATGGGATAGGACTCAAATAAAGATGATTTTTTGGATACAAATAATTCTACATGTATAGAATTTTCTAGAGTTTTGTAGAGTAATATCGTAAATTCTCCAAATTCTTATTAGATACTTAGAAGATAAGGATATTTAGATTGTTCTGATAGATGTAAAGAATAGTATCTAAAATCATAGTATAAATAATAAATAAGGATTGCCTTAAGACATTTGTAAACAACCAAATCCGAAACCAGAATAAAAGAGTTTCTTTGTAACGAAGTTCTTTTTTCAAATTATTCTCTTTTCTAATTTTTTCTTCTTTAGTTGAATCTTTTATTCTTAATTAGCAATCTCGAACCAATAGGTCTCCCAATTATACTTTTTTCGACTATATTTTTGTACGGGTGTTCATAAATTAAAGACTAAATATCATCTAATAATTAAAATTGATGGAAAGTAATAATAGGCAAAGGTTGTACCTTTTTTTCTTTGCGTCGAGTAACTTTCCCCATTATTTGGTATCAATTGAGACAGAAAAGAGGAGGAAAAAGTATAATGGCGGAGAAGCAACTACCGCTCCGTTTGCCTCAACATCTGAGCCCAAAAACCCTACAAATTATTGTTAGGGCAAATTTTATATATATATATATATATATATATATATTTTAAAAAAAGTTTATTTATATAAAATATAACCTACTTTTTATTTACATTAAAATAGTCTAAGAAAGTCATGGGCTCAACACAAATCAAATCACTCCAACGTTATTAGGCTCTTTTTGCTCAAAAGCATCCCAAATTCGAAAAAATTGCCTTTTTGCTTCTTCTTTTTTTCTGGCTGCATTTTTTTAAAAAAAATATTTTATTTTTATTTTGCTGTATTTTTTATATAAAAACTTTTTTATGTATTTTTTGGGTAGCATTTTTTTTCGAAAAAAATTATTTTATTTTTCTTTTGTTATGACTTTTTGTATATATATAAAGAAAAAATTTCAAATATTTTTTTTATGTATCGATTTTGTATATAAGTGTATAAACGTATATCATTAATATTGTATTGATAGTTATGTAATAAAGCAACATTGTATACATTATGTATAATCATGTATCAATATTATATAAATAATTTGTAAATTTGTATTAATATTGTATAAATTGTATACAAATGTGTGTCGATGTTGTATAAATAGGTATGAAATGTATCGACATTATATAAATGATGCATAATCGTGTATCAATATTGTATAAATAATTATATAATGTATATTTCGATATTTATTTAACTATCATACATTCATATCTTAATAAATAAAAGAATAAACAAGAAATAATAAAATGAGATAAATATTTATTTTCTTAAAAAAAAGTGAAATAATTAAAAAAAACTTTTAAAACCCCCCCAAAAAATTTACAAATAGAAAAAGTTTTATTTTTTAGTTTTATTAGCAGAGAAAAAAAGTTTCAATTAAAACAAAGGGAGAAAAAAAAAGCCAAATGGTCAAAATAAAAAAATAAAAAATAACACGACTAATAAAAGAAATAAAAAAATTAAGATAAAAAAAATCAACATCCCAATATGGACATCTGCACAATTAACCAAAATGTAATATTTTTTACTTGAAAAAAAAAAAGAAGAAATAAAATATTAAATATAAAAAATGGCAACATGGTGCCAGCCGCCAAAATATGGCAATTTGCCATTCTTGAAGCCGAGAGGCTAAATGTGATAACAAAACATATTTTAAGTAAAAATAAAAGAAATTAGTGATCTATTTTTTATGTAAATAATTTTTTTTAACTATTTGTGGGTGTAATTATCTCTTGTTATTGTTGAAAAAAAATAAAATAAGAATAAATTGACTTTAACAACTTATTAAACTTAAAAAACTTTAAAAACTATATGAGAAAATAATATTTCAATGTCATTTCCATAAATAAAAATTTATTGTATGATTGTGATTTAATTTGTGGTTATAAATAAATATTTATATATAAATTATTTAAAATACTTAGTGTTAATTGGGGGAAAAGGGTCTATTTTTGAAAGAAAAAAAACCGATTTAAACTTAATTAGTTTAAGCGAAATCTATTTTTTGAAAAAATAGAGAGTTGCCGCTTAATATTTTTAAAGAAATTTAGAAAATTTCACACTCTAACAGAAAAAGTCCTAAATTTAAAAAAATGGGTAACGATTCAAATGTCCATTTTAAAAAAATGTTAATCACTCAAAATGACCACTAACACGTGATTATCCAATAATTAAATATAATTGACTAACTTTAGAGAGAATAGTTTAAAACTAGTCAAGTTTAAAAAATCTATTCAAGTAGTTTTAGTAATTTTTAAAGGAATGTATATTTACTAAAAATTACCTAACTTCGAAAAACTTAGAAATAAAAAGGTAATATGATTGTCTAAATTCTACCAAAATTTGACTAAGTATAAAAAAGGGAAATTTCAAGTTTTATTTCAAGGAAACAGTTGGAACATTTTATGTAAGCAAAATCAAACTTTAAAAATTACTTGAAATATTTGAAAACTTAAAAGCATAATAGAATCAAATTTTCAAGTCACAGCAATAAAAATGTTTCATAAACTAGCAAAACACAACAAAAAAAAACTGTAAAAGGAATTAATTTTCGGAATTGAAATTAAAATAAAATAAAATATCATATAATGGCAACTATTAAATCATGACCATATTAATTGTAACATAAATTTTTATTTTTGGTTGTAGCATAATAATTGATTACAGATCCTTTTATTTTTTATACAACACCTACATTAATTACATGTTTTTTGTTTCTTTCATAAATGTAAATATTTCATATATGTATTGAAAGAAAATCTTTCAATTTTGGGAGATGCTATGATTTTAATTTTCAGAATTTTACGGATCTAATTTTCCATTTTCGATCTTTCTAGTTTGTTCAAGATTGAAAATAGCATGGAATCGATTTTTTGTTCTGTTTTGATTCAACATGGTGGCAAATGAGATTTTTCAGTTTCGTAAATTTTTGTTGTAATACCCTGAAACTCTATTAATACGATTCGAATTTTCTTCGTCGTAAATATATAATCTTGAACCTAGTGATGCCTTAATGTATCTACATTTTAGGACACATTTCTATAAGCATAAAGAGCATTAGAAATGAATTAGGTTCATAAGAGACCTCTAGTACTTAGTCGAGTTCAAAACATTCTTATCGATTGATTTTTCACATTAGATTATACAAGGATTAACTTTAAATGATCATAACTCTTATCACACAAAGAACTAGGTGGCCCATGATCTACCAAATGAAAGTTCTTTGAATTAGGTTTCCAATGCTTCCAATTTAACTTCATTTGGAGTTTGGAGTCAAAAGTTATAACCGTTTTACTAGAGACTGCCAAAGCAGAGTTGAACTATGCAACCTACTTATAGGGTGTCGTTTGAGTTACGGCCCATACTGTTCACTCGTGGAAAAATTTCTACAAATCCATTTTTGAGCCCCAGACTTGACGTTCTAACCTCTGGGTCGTAGATGCACTTATGGGGCATAGATTGAGCTCGTAAAGTTGATTCAGAAACTCCAAAATTTGTCGAAAATTTACGAACGGGTTCCTAGGGGCCGTGTAACCTTCTACGGGCCGTATATGGATCCCTGGATGACTTTGACAACGTTTTAATAAGGGTTATTTTGGTCCTTTTTCACCCCTTTAAAGCCTAAATTCGAAGTTTTTACGTCTATAAAAGCCACTAAATATAACTATTCAATCTATTTATGTTCAAAACATATTTCAAGACTTTGAATAAGGTTCCAAGAGGAGAAAAACTAGAGTTTCAAACGATCCAATGCGTTCTTCAAACTTCTTCAAGAATCTAAGTCTCTCAAGTATGTAAGGCTACTCATAGCATTGCACTAAGTTCATTCACACATCCTAAATATTGATTTCTTGTAATTGAGTTTGAATAGGGTTTTACCTTAATTCTTGAATTGAATTCTTAAGTTGGTTGTTGTCTTATTGAGTTTCTTGTACATAAAAGTGTATTAACGATCTTCATGAGTTGGGTATTTAATAGGATGCATGTTTGTGTCTTCATTCACATGAACCCTAATTGAGAACTATATTCGATTTTATGCATTATTTCAAATTGAGATTTATGGTTATTTTGAATGTTTAATAAAGATGATTTTGAACATATTTCATTGAGTTTTTATGAACATGAGTTTTGAGCATAAATAATGAGTTGACGAAGAGTCCTGAGAAGATGAGACATGTTTTAATTAATTTTGATTAAATTGAGCATTAAGCTTAAACAATTGAGATGAGTTTAAATAAGATTTTTAAAGAGAATATTTTGAAAGTAGTATTGAGCACCCAGTCTGGTAAGTAGAGAACACCTCAAATTACGTTGTCTGCGTAGGATAGTCGTGTAGTAAACTCTGCCGACTCTTGTCCTTAAAAGATGAACAAGGCTTGAGGATCCGAAAAATAGAGGTGAGTGTCCTTACCTTGGCAAGTAATGGACGGGCGAACAACGACATCTCCTTTCAGTGTGCATCACAACCTATGGTGGTGTAAGTCTTGTAGGTTAGAGAAACTCCATAATTTTGCATAACTAATTTGACATGAGTTGCATGCTAGAGTTTCTTTTAGGAGTATTGTTTTACCATATAAATTGAATGATTTGGCATGATGTGCTTATTATTAAGTTTACTTTCAAAGTATAACTCTATTCTTAAATTTTTATGATCTATTGAGTTGAGTTGAGATTGAGTTGATTATATTTGATAATGTCCTTTCCTTTCCAGTCATTTTACATACCAGTATATTCCATGTACAGACGTACATTTGGATTGCATCTTTTTATGATGCAGAGGCAAGTATTAGAGGACTTCGACAAACATACCATTGAGGTTTAGTTTCGTGCTTCAAGAATTGGTGAGCCCTTCTTGCCTTTAGAGGAGCCTTTTTACTTTCACTAAGTATTTTATTTTCTTTGAGTTGGGTAATCGTGGTCTGTCATGGTACCATCTAGATGTTCAGAGATAAAGACTTCACATATATTGAGTAGAGAATTTTTGAGTATTTGTTTTCCAAACATGGTCATTGAAAATTATTTTACTTTCATTGATGTCATTTATTAGGAGTATTCTTCCGCTGTTGAGTAAGATGTGATGATGAGACTAGGTAGTTCTCTTGGGGAATCAATAATGATTCTTCAAGTGTCGATCACGCCAAGGATACCCGCTCGGAGCGTGACAAACTGATAGCAAAATTCAGAGCTTAAGTGTCCTAAGGAGTCTATGAACATTTTAGTCGAATCCCCGCATTTGTATCCATACTAGTACTTGTACCCCTGAATCTTAAAATTTATCCGACTCTTGGATATGCACCCATCTTGGATACCTATATTCGAGTTCAAGAAATATAGCTTATATGCATTGGTTTATCTTTCACTTAAAAGAAATTGGCAATCATGCTAGAGTGCGAATAGAATGAGAGGTTAATTATTTTCCTTGTGTGCAGAAATTTCAAGCTTTATTGTACTCCTCGGCAATACAGGTAGGTGATGATTCATACTTGCCTTTGGTACACATATCTTAGTTTAGTCAAGAAGGGGATGAGTTTTCTTATTTGTGTAGTTTCTTGTCCACATGCATGTCAGTAATAAATTATGTTATCACAAACCATTGTCTCTGTTGTACAACACTTACTATTTCTCAGGAAGAAAACTATTGTCTTTGTTATGTATTTTATGTACTATAATTATAGATTCACTCTTGTTTTCAACTTTGCTCTTTCATTTTAATGATACAATGCAAGCATTTGCTTCATAGCTTGTCCAATTTTGCATCACATGGCATTTTTATCACTTGGTCAGTACATTATGACATACAAAAGCCTGTAATGGATTCAAATTATGCTCTATGATATTTTTGCCACATGAAAGTTTGGGCTACAGGGGGATACCTGTCCTGCACTTTGTAGAGTGTAGTGATTTATGGATATGTCCAAGCATTGACTTATTGGGGCTTATGATTTAAAGAAAGATCTGTTAAAGTAGTCCATGGGTTTAATTATATGGCACATCCCACTACTAGTATGCTTAATCATCTGTTTGGCTTAACTAAACGTACATTTGCATGCTATAACACATTTTCTTAAGACTGGTGTATAATGTTATTTGTTCTTTTCTTTTGGTATTTCAGTTCCTGCCAAATTAGTTGAGTTTTACAATGAGCTAAGGCGGTTGACAGAAGATCAAGTTCGAGCTGAGTTTTTTTACAGGCAATTTTAGTTTTTAACCCCCTTCTTTTTATGCTTCATCCTTCAAGAAATTCACCTAAGATCTTTTAACTATGTTTTAGGGTTTTAGTGAACCAACATCTGACAAGCTCCTGCCAGATTTACACCCACTTGAGCCATATGTCTTTACCCTTGTTCTTGATCTTTGCGAGACATTGATACACTTTGATTGGAAGATAGAAATCCAAGTCATAAACATATTGTTGATTAGTGCCTTAACTTGTTTTGATTGGAAGGGATTGGAGAAGAGTGACTGGAGGGAATTTACTAACTTTGCCTCGTACATTGGAAACATAAAATGTTTCTTTGCCCCAAAACACCAGATAATTGTAGCCATTTGAGCTGTGACTTCTATATTCTAGCCTTTTAGTTTCCTTTCAAGTTGCCCCTCCTAAGGGTGAGGGGGTGATGCATTTTTTCCCATATTTTATATTTGAAGGCGGTAATTTTTATCCACCCCCCACCTACAAAAAAAATCTTATAAAAGAAAAAGAGAGAATGAAAGGATTGCTAATGGGAAACTTGACATAAAAAAAATGTAACTGGTTTGAATAAGCTTCAAGAAGCTTTGAATCTCCAAAGGCACATATTGTTTTTCCTAGGTTCCTGAATTTATCCAAAATGTCTTCATCTAATTTCTTGGGTAAGTTGTTATATTAGAGTCATGGTGGATAATTCGATCAATTCAATGCATTTTTTTTACTGAGCATATTTGAGATTTGTCGTTCCCTTAACTTCTGTAATATTAAGTTACTATACTTCACAGTCGGAGGTGGTTTATCTCAGAGAGCATGTCTTCTTTTCAAGCTGCAAATTATGTGCCTCGTCTATTTGCATCTTCACTCTTCTGCTATAGCGACTTTTATTTCATATTCTTCAATTCGTGCCTTTTCTATTTGTGCACTTTTTTGACCTCTTATTATAGTTGGTGGTTATGCTGCTTGGACTCTCCAAAATGTAGTAACAACCATGTCGCGTTCTTAAAGATGCCCTACTTTTGGGGGGGATCTGACACACAACCATTGATATTTTAATTTAATCCTAACAATATAGATTTGTCGCAGCCAAACCTCTTTTCTTTCGAGTTGCAAACACTATTGCATCTTCACTCTTCTGCAGTAAAATTTCTTTCATATTCTTTAATTTGTGTCTGTGGCGCTGTTTTTTTTATGGTCTTAATGGTCGATCTGGTGATTGCAGGCGTATGCAAGAGCAAAAGCAGCATGGTCGATCATGGCACCGCTAAAGATATAACTTGATGTGAGTTATTTTGAGAGACATAATTTTTTTCAAAAATTGTATCCCTTTGTGATATTTAGAACAGTTGATAGATGGACATAAAACTACAATCTCTTTCTTTCTTTGTTCATAGCTATACAAAGTTGAACAAACTTCTCTCAAAGAAATTTCATCCCTCCCATGAAGTAGAGTAGTTTCAAGGTGTTTGTACTCATCGGGAAAGGACCCCAACAACATCAACGCTAGATCACCATCAATAAAAGTTACATCCATATTTTGCAAATTTGTAACTAATTTATTGAAACTGGTGATATGATCATTCATTGTGCTACCAGGAACATAAGTGAAGTGAAATATTCTTTTCTTCATGTAAAACTTATTTTGAATATTTTTCTTCAAAAATTTATCCTCCAATGCCTTCCACAATTTACTTGTGGATGTTTCCTTCGTGAATGGATACTTCTGTTCTCTTGCAAGTTAAGATCGAATGGTACTTCAAGCAATACGGTTGATGACTTTCCAATTTTCTTCTTCTATACTGTTTGGTTTCTCTTCTTCTATGGCAATATTTAGCCCTTGTTGAAAAAGGGCATCAAGGACCTCTCGCCTTGCCACATTCCGAAATGTACTGATCCGTCAAAAATTTTAACTGCAAATTTCACATTTGACACAATTCTTGTCATAAGCGAAGATGTCAATGATGACGTATTGTTGACATTCGATG